>JAJHSJ010000006.1:1629191-1752042 GCA_021015155.1 Magnolia officinalis | reverse complement strand
AAAAATATATTAAAATTTTGTCTACATTTACCTCCTCTTCTTCGTCATCAAAATCCTCTTCATCAGCCTCCTGCACCAGTGAGATTATAAGTTACCTCTTCTTAAAGTTACTGTTTATTGATAAAGATGCATAAGATATCTATACTAAAAATACAATCATAGATACAACCCCAAGACAAAACAGCCACGAGGCCAGAGCACAACTAATTTTGAAGTTATTGTGCATTTAAAATAGATTGATAGTTTGACACCACTTCCAAAAGTTTATATCTACTTAAACATTCCAATGAATCCACAAAACCCTAGAATTTCAAATTTCCCCAATCTCCCAGACCTAGAAATCCTTACTTGATAAAATTACCCAGTTCCTCTTAGCTAAAACCTCATATACCCATCTTTCAGAAGAAAAATTAAATTTAAAAAAAAAAAAAAAAAAAAAAAAAAAAAAACATAACCCCAATGTTTGCTAAATTTCCCCAAAATCTAAACCATAATGTTCTAATTTCCTCAAATCCTAACCCTAAATTTCCTAATTTTTCCAATTCATAAAAAAGATTTCTCATATACCAACAAACTTCCCAAATTCCCAAACCCAAAATCATAATTTTGCTAACATCCCTAAATTTTCCAAACCATAGTTCCAAATTTCTGATATCCCCAAATCTAATAATTCACCTAAAATCTCTGATTCATCTTCTTCTATCTTTTGCATGGCACAAATAGAAACTCAAAATGCTTTTAAGAATTCTGGTGTAGTGGTTAAAACACCAACGAAATCAATAAGAAGATCTCATGAGTTAATGAAAAAGCCAAACCAATTTCTGATTAGAGGCATCTTTCATGAATCAAAGCATTGATCCAAAAGTAATTGTGAAAATGTGCTCAAAGGGGACATCTTTCCACCCTCAATGGGTGTCAACATACTGATACCACTCATTGAGTTACCCAGACGGGTACCTCACAACATTATGCAAGTGCCACACAGGTGCACCTAACCTAGGCGTTAGGCACTAGGTGCACACCTAAGGAGAGCACCTCGTCTAGGGACTAGGGGAGGAGGTGACCCAAAATGCCAAGGCGTTCACTCATAATGCCTTTGACCCAGACAAGGCACAGGTGGCCCAAATTCTAAACAAGGTACACCCAGAATTCCTTTGATTACATTGGCAGTGATTAATCCTAAAAATTTCATTCATGGGCTAACCCCTAAATTCTAAACCTTGAAGACTATAGTCATTTTTTAAGGAAATTTGAGACAGAGATCTGGGTCAAATATCTCATTTGTTTGTGTAAGTAGAAGATGAGATGACCTACACTCTAGCAAAGGTGTGGTGAGATGTATCTATGGATGGTGGGAACATTCTTCCTATAATTTTCTCTTTCTGACAGTTTTTAAAAAGTTGCTACTGTTAATTAAAACAAGCTCTGCTGCGGTCACACAGGAGACGGGACACATAAATTTGATAAGTGAAAAAGGAAAGAAAGGGAAGCAACATAAAGAATATAATGGAAAGAGAACTCACATTGTTGAAATACTTTAGAGGATTAGGCCACAGATCTTCCTTGATTATCTCAGCTACCTGCAGTTGTAGAAATTAAAACTAAATAACAGGAGAATGCTCAATTTCTAAAGAATAACACAGAATAATTCCAAGTTTTCCTTTCAGTTTCAAGAAAACAAGTGTATGATTTGCAATATCCATTTCTATTCAAATTCATGAAAGAGAGTTAAAAAGGAAACAGCAGCATAATAAATGACAAAGCACATAAATGGTCAAAGTCTACCACCATGAAATGGCGTGTGATGTGCAAAAGACATGTGAGTTACACATCACAATCATTAACATGGTTATTTGCATGATGGAAAAAAGAAAGAAAGAATTTACCTCATCGTGAAGCCCTTCAGAAAGATCTTTCTGCTGAGTTTCACTGAACCAACTAAAGAAGCTGCATTCATTTACAAAAAAAAAAAAAAAAACCGAGAATGAGGAGCAGGAGTGGCATGGACACTACACACCATATTAATAATGTTGGCCTAAAGAAGTTGGCTTATGGACGTTTGAATCATAAGATACACAAGTAATAGAGGTCTGTTTGAATATATATGTAAATGTGCACTCTGTATGTAAATGTCCATCTTTTCAAGCAACTAAGAACTGGACATGAACTAACAGCCATAAATCCCCTCCCTCTCTTCTGCCCAAGACCTCAATGTTGAAACACGCCTTGTCTACCACTGAGATACAGGCTTGGACCCATCCGCTTCAGAATTATGATTGCTCGCATCTAGCAAAGCATGCAACCATATCGCCCAAATACTATTCAGTTCAGGTACTCCATCGAATTTTAGAAGTTGCACAAGTACACACCCACAAAAATAAATACCATAACAATAATTATTATATAATCTGAATATGTACTAGCAGATGTATATGTAGGCTTGGCATGCGGTATTCCCCTTGTACCTTCTTTCAGTTGCGTCCACGTCACAACTACTTGAATGCAGCAAAACATGTATTTGAAATAACCATATGGTCTTCCAAACAGCAGTTAGTTTCAGCTTGTAGTATTTCATCAAAATTTTAGAAATTGCACATGCAATCGGGCATAATATATTATATACCAAGCATCTTACACATTCTACCCATATCATACCTACGGTTGTCAATGGGTCAGCTTTGCATTGGGCTTGGCATACCTGGATCCAAACATGACTAGGGAATTCAGATTTGAATCCTGTTCATTTTGGATCCGGTATCATATATGAGGAACTAGATCTGAAACTGATTGGAAATATAATGTGGTGCCCAATCAGATAGTGGGGTCCAAGCTTCGAGCCTTATTTGAGTCTTAATTTGGACACGTAATTGGGTCTGGAACCAGGTCAGAAAGATGCAAGCTTTCATCACCTTGCTTTCACTGAGGATGGACACTTGCACGAAATCTTGAGAATTCTTCGAATTTCCAGCTCTAAGCTGCCCAAATACAAGATCAGCTTGCTTTCTAGACAATGTTGGGAATTCTCCTAGACCCAGCTGCCCAAATACAAGATCAGCTTGCTTTCTAGACCATTCTCCTCTATCACTCACTTTCTATCCTTGTTTCTCCTTTTTTTCTGAAAGCAACTCTATTTATTTTAAAAGCCTACATACTATAGTTCTATTGAAAGATTACTAATATTATTAAACCAAAAAAAAAAAAAAAAAAAAAAAAAAAAGATATAGTTCTAGAGGATCAGAGTGTGCAACTGATCATGAGTGATTCTCTCATCACTCCCTCCTTGAGGGTATAGCAATCTCATTCACATCCCTCAAAAAGTTAGAGAAAACAACTCTCAACTACAAGGAACAAGCAAGCCCAAATATATTATGTTAGGCTCTTAGGGTGTTTGTTCATTTCTATTTTTGGTAGATTACATGTGGGACCAGCTCCAGTGCCTCTAGAAGCATGGATAGTGTAATGCGACCATGCCATTATTGCACACACAGCATACACCAATCAAATTGAAACTATTCTAAATCGACAATGGTCCAAAACCGAATTGCTTCAACAATTTTAACCCCTTTCATCAGAGCATACAAATGGACAATACTTAACAGAAATCAATAATGGTTACGTTCAATGAGAAAGCCATTTATTGGATGGTCCAGATCATCTAATTAAAGCAATATTTGATCGATCGTCAGCCATGACGAACCAACAGCATGCCCAGTTCAGATCATCATACACACATGCCACGTGCATGTTACATGATTCGGAGGCACAAAAATGCTATGCCTCCAGAGACAATTATCAGTACCCACAAGGCAAATGCATGACACTCCATCTTTTAACTCCATAACTTGGACATTGACACATGTATTGGTGTCAGACATGGATATGAATGGTCAGACATGTTTGGTCTTTAAAAAATATTTAAGACAATACATATTATATTTTAATGGTGTCTTTTACTTATATGTGGAAAGATCCCAATAAATAGAACTTAAATTTATAGTGTATACATAAATAATGATGATTAAAGATAAAAAAAAAAAAAAAAAAAAGTTTCAGTTTTTTTTATATAAGCAACATCAAGAAACATCAGACGTGCAGAAAAGGAAATGTTGACACGGCACAATTTCAAAACAGTGCCATATTCTTGTTAAGTGCATGCACCCCATAACTGATGATATACAAAATCTGAACAGCTGTAATATATGGATGGACATTCAGCAATCAGCAACATGTTAGGGATTGCAACCCCAAAAGAAAAAGGAAATCCAATATAAAGCTTTAAGAACAGGTAAAAGAGGTGTGGGGTTAACCTTTCTTCAGCAAAGGGCCGCTTGCTCCCTTTCTTCTCAGGAACAGCACCATTCGCAATATTCTTCATGATAGGGGAAAATATTTGGAGAACACATTAGGCAAAGATTTTTTATTTTTATTTTTTAAATCAAACACTTTAAGTAAAATGGAATATGGAATACTGCAGTCAATAAATGCAGAGCAATATGGAGGTGTCACCCTTAGTCCCTTACCATTCCCTCCTTCCACTTGATTGTAGTGCCAGTAATCTTAGTTGTTCCCTCATCGTAGAAGGAAAACGTCTTTGTTAGCTTTGTGTCCTCAAAATAAGGGTTAGGGGAAAAGTGCTGGAACATCAAAGGCATAGGATTACTAATTGGGGAAAGACTGGGTATTAAACTGTGGTAGAGAAAAGTGAAAAGGAAAGAAAAAGATATATAGCCAAATAGAAGAAGCTAATTGAGGAAAGGGAAGAAACTCACAAATGTAATGGAATACCCGATTTCACATCTTTGAAATCTTCAACATCCAGAGAAAGTAAGTATTTGAAATCTACATCAGGACAAAAGAAACAGCTGTGAACTTCAGCATTCATGCAGCTATTAATATCCAAGCAGTCCAATATCATGTTCACAATAATTACGGTAATGGATTTGGAATCTTCTGACAAGTTCAATGAATTGAACATAACAGAGCTGGAACATAGAAATTCAAGTTCCACAAAATAGTTGTAGCAGTAGTAAATGTGGAAGGAGGAATCCACGTCCACTAAAGTGTGTACGTGGATGTATTTAAAAGAACAAAAGTACACACTTCTGGTCTTCCTCATTCAAGAGATCGCACAGTGCAGGATGACTCAAAAACTGCACAGTACAACATCCCAGAAGTCAAATGGATGAGCAGATCCCCACATTATTCTCACAGTGATTCAGCATTTAAAAGCTCAGTATAAACAAAGCAGGAAATAAATAAACAAGAAAAGGGTTAGGCTACAAACTGCAGTTAACCAAAGTCGGGAATGGATTTAATGATCTCATTCCGCCTGTTGTAGACAGGACTGCGTATCTCATTATACTTCTGTTCCACTTCCAAAACTTTGTCGCTTGCTTCCTCGTTGACCTATCAGGCACCAAAAATAATGCAAATGTCAAACTTAAAGCTATGAGGTCCAACAAAGATCACAACAAAGATGGACTTTATTACAACAGCAGAGCATGCAAAAGTAAAACATACAAATTACAAACATCTTATGCAAGGATGATGGTCAGCTTAGAGAACTAAAACATGGGTTCTGGAAAGAAACGAGCTTAATCAACTAAAGGAGGGCACTTATATTCAAATAGCAACAGAAACATTCACAGCCAACACAAGAAACAATTAACAAAGAGAAAATGATAGAGCTCTTGAGTATCCAAGCATTAGTTTTAGAACAACTGGTGCACCAGCTGTCAGAACAGTGATTGCCCCAAACAGATACTATCTGTAACACGACAACAGGGTAATGTAATCACCGCCATCTCCTCAAAAATAAATGAATAAACGAAAGAAGAAGAAGTTCAGAATAACAACTGTCCGATACAATGGGCACTTTGGAAGTTCCCATTTTCTTTTCAACAACTATAGCAGCTGTTGGCATCGCATAGAGGTAGCCCCTTAGCTGTGATACTAGAGTGATGCCGAACTTGAAACCTTGTACCCACATCATTGTAACTCAGGGTTATTACAGAGATTTATCATGTCAACCCAAAACATTGTTTGAATTTATCATGACAACCCAAGAATTTATCCCAGTCCAATATAATCCATTCTAACATCATCAATCTCGCTATGATATCGAATTTCATTAAAATTATTTGGAAAGGAATGTATCAATGATGAATTCAGATACTATGTGTTTGTATTAAAATGTATTAACAATACCAGAATGATACTTTCCAATACATTCTCATATTGTGATACCGGCAGCATGTACCCAATACAATAGGATAGATCCTTGGAAAATAGTAACGGATACGACACCTCCCACGTTCGAGGGATTCATAAGGCAGTTTTGGACAACATAAAGCTTTGTCAGCATGAAAATTTTATGTCTCTTCCTGCAATGATGACCTTGAGTTGGGCCACGTGGGACCCATTTACAGGCCTTATTCAACATGGGATGACCTACTCCACTTGCACTAGAATCTGATACACACTGCAGGAAGTTCAAACGGTTGCAAGTTGCAACTCTTTCAATGGCGTAAAACTCATTTTCCAGTACAATGTCATCTTTCTTTCATGCAAAATCCAGTGATTGTTAGAGCATAAAGAACCGAGAATTTCTCACCACTGATTTTTTTTTTTTTTTTAAAGGAAGAAGAAACAATAGAGAAATCCTTAAGAATGCAATTCCTAGCTCCGACGGGAAATGACAAAACAAAAAGACCTTTTCAAGCTCGTCTTGAATCTCCTGCAGCTTCTCGATGGAGAGGACGAGGTCTCCATCGATGTGATCGGATTCCTCTCCTTCTCCTCTTTCTGCAACCTTCGATTTCTTCCCTTTGTCTGCAACCATCTTCCCAAAAACCTAATTTCCCGAGAGAGGGACGGGAGAAAGATAGAGAGTGAGGAAGGGTTTTCCTCGGAGAGAGAGAGAGGGAGGGCTTCTTCTTCGATTCTAACAACAAGCACCTTTGTTACGATATTTATACGACCACTCTACCCGAGTCGCGGGACCGATGGATTGAGGCTGAGGGTTTGAGAAAAAGCTCATACGGTGCATCTGAATGCATGGAGAATATCGTGTGCCTTCATGTCATTTCTAAACATGTATTATAATATTACAAGATCTGAACCGTTTGATCAAATTTAAAACAATAAATAGACCATTGTTTGAAAATATAATTTTTATATTAAGTTAGAAAAGGATATATATTAGTGGTAAAAGTTTCATTTATGAATGTTTTGTATATGTTAATCAATTATTTTTTTATTTAGTAACCATTAGTGACGGATTACGTAGAATGTTCGGTTTAGATTGTCGTAATCATGTGCCAAACATATGGAACAGAATACAGATGCACGGAAATTTCGTAACCTCGCGAAGCACTGTTTTTTTCCTCAATATATGCTGTGGCTATGCGCGCGAACCAACGTCGAAGAACGATTTGCGGGACACGTAAAAGTGCAAGAAATCCGGCCACTAATCAGATGGATCCGACGGTGGAAATGTTCCGGATCGAGAATCAGGTCTGCCTTATCATCATGCCTGGCACAAATGAACTTTGAATCTAGATCGTTGGTAGATGATTCCAATCGTCCGTTACTATCATAGAGTGTGACCTAGTTGATGAATGGATTATCATTCTCTTGTCCATCGAATGCTCCCTGTGACTCCGGCATGATGAAAGGCCCGGATTCGTCACAAGTGGGTCGTGTTGGCTGTTGGACCTCGTGCCAGGAAAATCCTCTCCAGCCTTCCCAGCATTTCCTCGCATGGATCGAATGTGGACCCCACCTTTTATCCAGCAGTTTTTCTGAAACAATACAAACTTAGAATACGCAACTGGACCTCCTCGTACGGACGCAGCGCATTTCAGGACGAAAATACCCTCCTTCACACACGGCTGTGGCTTTTCCTCTCCCATTTTCACTGCTTCTTTTTCCCCTCCCTTTCCACTGTTGCTTTCACAGCCATTGTTTTCACAGCCGTTGCTTTCATTCCCCCCCTTTCCTCACTGTTTCCGGCAGAAAGACCTCTAAAAACCCTTTTTGTGGGCCCCCCTCAATCGCATTTTGTCTTCTTCTCAAAATGGTCGGTCCAGAGAAGACAGCACGCAGCAAAGGTATATTTTAAACTCAGTTGCCCCCACATGGAATGTATGTACTTCTTTATTATTTTTTTAACTAGAAGAAAATGTTATATATACGATCGAGCTCATGGGATCTCCCCATGAGGTCGAGCTGTGTGGGCCCCACCATGATGTATGTCGAACATCAACACCGTGAACTTGATGGGTCCCCTCTAAATTACGGGATAGCCGAAAAATCAGCCGTATACTACGGAACTCAGGTGGGGCCATACCATCTAAATCATGTGAAGACATGGCAAAAACATATAAAATTACTTGGTGGGGCCCACCTGAAATTTGGATGTGTCTAAAACTTGTCTGACCCCTCATCCAAGTGGGACACACATTGTGGATGGGCTGGATTTGTGAAACACATTTCGGTGGGCCCAAACGGCAAATATGAATGTTTTAATGGAAGGTAACCCCTCTCAAGTTTGTACGTGGTGTAGCCTACAAAAGTCACGAATTAACTTGATTTTTCTGCTCTAGGCCCACCATGGAATGGTGCATCTAACTGATGGGGTAGATGTTTGACATACCTCATGATAGGGCCCACACAGCTCGACCTCATTGGTAGTTCACATGAGCTCGACCATTATAAACCGTTTTCCCACACAGACGTATATATACACGCATGCCCGCTGATCTTGTAGTTTGCCCGCTGATTTCTTTGAATGTAATTGCGGGCATGTGCCAAGGTATGTTTATGTCTCCTTGTATATAACATGATGTGGGTCCAACACTGTAAAAGCTACAAACTTGAACAGATACATGCCTTGACTCCCTGTCATACGGCCATGTCCCTATGCTGGCCGAATAAAGGCAAGTGTTCCTTATCTTTTGTGCTGACAAAGCTACGCAACCTTGTGACGCGCTACGTTGACTAAGCTACGCAACCTTGTAATAACGAGGAAAGTCATATATGACTCATGAACACCTCATTGAGTTATCCTTGCGAGCATTGCTCAATGCTAGTTGCCTAAGCGGCGAGCTTATTTTAGGGTCAGTTTGGGCAGTGGGATTAGAAGGGATTAGGTGGGGATGGGATTCAAAAAACATAATATTACCCATGGCAGGGTTGTCCCCTATTACCATGGGATTAAATTAATGCCCTACTTTGTTGATAATACGGTGGTACATTGAATGAATATACCCACCATCATTTGAAATTACTTAGAATAACATACATGTGTTATATTTAAACTGTTCATTTGTTTCGTAACCTCATTTTATGGGCATGGGCCTAAAAATCAGATAGATCCAAAACTTATGTAGCACCAAAGAGTTTTCAACGGTAAGTATTCAATCCCTATTGATTTCTATGGTGGAGTCCACTTGAGCATTAGATTTACCCCGATTTTTTGGCCCATGCTCTAAAATAATCTCGATAAATGGGTGGACGGTGTGGATATAGCCCACACATCATGTTGGGACCTACACAACTTTCCAAACATTGAGTGAAATTAGCACGCGACCCAATGCAATTCCATTTAATGTAATTCCAAGCATTTCCATTCCTCCCAAACAAGGAGTGGAATTGGCACAAGAGCAGATGAATCCCATCCCCACCTAATCCCTTCTAATCCCACTGCCCAAACTGACCCTTAGCCGGTTGAAGCTAATTGATCCTTCAATATCTATAGCTAGTTTGCCTCGCTCCTTTTCCTAGTTTGCCTCGCTGTTTTTCTAGTTTGCCTCGCTGTTTTTCTAGTTTGCCTCGCTCCTTTTCCTAGTTTGTCTCGCTGTTTTTCTAGTTTGCCTCGCTGATATTTCAGTTTGCCTCGCTCTTTTCCTAGTTTGCCTCGCTGTTTTTCTAGTTTGCCTCGCTGATATTTCAGTTTGCCTCGCTCCTTTTCCTAGTTTGCCTCGCTATTTTTCTAGTTTGCCTCGCTGATATTTCAGTTTGCCTCGCTCCTTTTCCTAGTTTGCCTCGCTGTTTTTCTAGTTTGCCTCGCTGATATTTCAGTTTGCCTCGCTCTTTTCCTAGTTTGCCTCGCTCCTTTCCTAGTTTGCCTCGCTGTTTTTCCTAGTTTGCCTCGCTGCTTTCCTAGTTTGCCTCGCTCCTTTTTCTAGTTTTCTTAGAAGGTTTCAACAGTAGGAATTTCTTTCCCCAATTTTTACTCTCTTGTGACCCACCTGAGTTTTGTATCCACCTCATTTTTTGACGCACTT
Source organism: Magnolia officinalis (assembly GCA_021015155.1). Taxonomy (NCBI): domain Eukaryota; kingdom Viridiplantae; phylum Streptophyta; class Magnoliopsida; order Magnoliales; family Magnoliaceae; genus Magnolia; species Magnolia officinalis. Next base: position 1,741,753 of record JAJHSJ010000006.1, on the reverse strand, counting down.
TCTAAAATGAGCTCGCAAAACAGATGGACAAAATGGATTTCTCACATACATTGCAGTGGGCCCCACCCAACATCCTTGCACGGGAACTTTCTCATTAAAGGCTTTACAAGGAAATCCATGTCCCCATAAGCCTTCTTTCCCTCCTATTAATTTAGCCATTAGTTGGTTTTTTCTTTACATTTTTTTCATGGATAAACAAGAAAGAGCAAGTTTGAATTTACATGGGTAAGATCGAATGTACACCTCATTTAAATAAAATTATTGTATCTGAAGAGCAAAGTTGATATACGCAATATATAAATATAAAACACATGCATTCCCCCTCAACGCACCACACGTGGGGGCTGGAGGTGACTCATATTGGCAACTCCACCAGATCAAACCGGCCTCAAATCCTTCAAATGGTTTGATAGACTCAAGATATTTCCTAGTTTGCCTCTCTGTTTCTCCTAGTTTGCCTCGCTGCTTTTCCTAGTTTGCCTCGCTGCTTTTCCTAGTTTGCCTCGCTCCTTTTCCTAGTTTGCCTCGCTCCTTTTCCTAGTTTGCCTCGCTCCTTTTCCTAGTTTGCCTCGCTGCTTTTCCTAGTTTGCCTCGCTCCTTTTCCTAGTTTGCCTCGCTCCTTTTTCTAGTTTGCCTCGCTGCTTTTCCTAGTTTGTCTCGCTCCTTTTCCTAGTTTGCCTCGCTGTTTTTCTTAGTCTATAACTTATGACCTAAATATATTATCAAATCCCTAAACTTACACCTACACCTAATCCTAATCTGAACTCTCTAACCTAAACCTAAACCTAAACTTGAAAACCCAAACCTAAACCCGATCCCGAACTCGAATCCGATTTCCTATACCTAAACTTAACCTATTCTCAAATCTCTAAACCTAAACCTAATCCTAATCTAAACTCCCTAACCTAAACCTAAATCTAAACCTTAACTTGAAAACCCAAACCTAAACCCAATCCTGAATTCTTAAACCTAAACTTAACCTATTCTCAATCCCTGATCCTAAACCCGATTTCCTAAACCTAAACCTAAAACCTAAACTTGAAAACCCAAACCTAAACCCGATCCCGAACTCGAACCTGATTTATGAGCCACAATTTATGTTTAAACAAACACTTGGAAATGGTAATGATGACTCCTCGCTCCTTTTCCTAGTTTGCCTCGCTGCTTTTCTTAGTTTGCCTCGCTCCTTTTCCTAGTTTGCCTCGCCTGCTGCTTTCCTAGTTTGTCTCGCTGTTTTTCCTAGTTTGCCTCGCTACTTTTTCCTAGTTTGTCTCGCTGCTTTTCCTAGTTGCCTCGCTGATTTTCCTAGTTTGCCTCGCTGCTTTTCCTAGTTTGCCCCACTCATTTTCCTAGTTTGCCTCGCTGTTTTTCCTAGTTTGCCTCGCTGCTTTTTCTAGTTTGCCTCGCTGCTTTTCCTAGTTTTCCTCGCTCCTTTTCCTAGTTTGCCTCGCTGTTTTTCCTAGTTTGCCTCGCTGCTTTTCCTAGTTTGCCTCGCTCCTTTTCCTAGTTTACCTCGCTCCTTTTCCTAGTTTGCCTCGCTGCTTTTCCTAGTTTGCCTCGCTCCTTTTCCTATTTTGCCTCGCTGCTTTTCCTAGTTTGCCTCGTTGTTTTTCCTAGTCTATAACTTATGACCTAAATATATTCTCAAATCCCTAAACCTACACCTACACCTAATCCTAATCTGAACTCCCTAACCTAAACCTAAACCTAAACTTGAAAACCCAAACCTAAACCCGATCCCGAACTCGAATCCGATTTCCTATACCTAAACCTTAACCTATTCTCAAATCTCTAAACCTAAACCTAATCCTAATCTAAACTCCCTAACCTAAACCTAAATCTAAACCTTAACTTGAAAACCCAAACCTAAATCCAATCCTGAATTCTTAAACCTAAACCTTAACCTATCCTAAACCCGATTTCCTAAACCTAAACCTAAACCTAAACTTGAAAACCCAAACCTAAACCCGATCCCGAACTCGAACCTGATTTATGAGCCACAATTTATGTTTAAACAAACACTTGGAAATGGTAATAATGACTCCTCGCTCCTTTTCCTAGTTTGCCTCGCTGCTTTTCTTAGTTTGCCTCGCTCCTTTTCCTAGTTTGCCTCGCTGCTTTTCCTAGTTTGCCTCGCTGTTTTTCCTAGTTTGCCTCGCTACTTTTTCCTAGTTTGCCTCGCTGCTTTTCCTAGTTTGCCTCGCTGATTTTCCTAGTTTGCCTCGCTGCTTTTCCTAGTTTGCCCCACTCATTTTCCTAGTTTGCCTCGCTGTTTTTCCTAGTTTGCCTCGCTGCTTTTCCTAGTTTGCCTCGCTGCTTTTCCTAGTTTGCCTCGCTGTTTTTTCTAGTTTGCCTCGCTGCTTTTCCTAGTTTGCCTCGCTCCTTTTCCTAGTTTACCTCGCTCCTTTTCCTAGTTTGCCTCGCTCCTTTTCCTAGTTTGCCTCGCTGCTTTTCCTAGTTTGCCTCGCTGTTTTTCCTAGTCTATAACTTATGACCTAAATATATTCTCAAATCCCTAAACCTACACCTACACCTAATCCTAATCTGAACTCCCTAACCTAAACCTAAACCTAAACTTGAAAACCCAAACCTAAACCCGATCCCGAACTCGAATCCGATTTCCTATACCTAAACCTTAACCTATTCTCAAATCTCTAAACCTAAACCTAATCCTAATCTAAACTCCCTAACCTAAACCTAAATCTAAACCTTAACTTGAAAACCCAAACCTAAACCCAATCCTGAATTCTTAAACCTAAACCTTAACCTATCCTAAACCCGATTTCCTAAACCTAAACCTAAACCTAAACTTGAAAACCCAAACCTAAACTAACCCGATCCCGAACTCGAATCCGATTTATGAGCCACAATTTATGTTTAAACAAACACTTGGAAATGGTAATGATGGCTCCTCGCTCCTTTTCCTAGTTTGCCTCGCTACTTTTCTTAGTTTGCCTCGCTCCTTTTCCTAGTTTGCCTCACTGCTTTTCCTAGTTTGCCTCGCTGTTTTTCCTAGTTTGCCTCGCTGCTTTTTCCTAGTTTGCCTCGCTGTTTTTCCTAGTTTGCCTCGCTGTTTTTCCTAGTTTGCCTCGCTGCTTTTCCTAGTTTGCCTCGCTGCTTTTCCTAGTTTTCCTCGCTCCTTTTCCTAGTTTGTCTCGTTGTTTTTCCTAGTTTGCCTCGCTCCTTTTCCTAGTTTGCCTCGCTGTTTTTCCTAGTTTGCCTCGCTGCTTTTCCTAGTTTGCCTCGCTGTTTTTCCTAGTTTGCCTCGCTGCTTTTTCTAGTTTGCCTCGCTGTTTTTCCTAGTTTGCCTCGCTGTTTTTTCTAGTCTATAACCTATGACCTAAATATATTCTCAAATCCCCAAACCTACACCTACACCTAATCCTAATCTCAACTCCCTAACCTAAACCTAAACCTAAACTTGAAAACCCAAACCTGAACCCGATCCCGAACTCGAACCCGATTTCCTAAACCTAAACGTTAACCTATTCTCAAATCTCTAAACCTAAACCTAATCCTAATCTAAACTCCCTAACCTAAACCTAAATCTAAACCTTAACTTGAAAACCCAAACCTAAACCCAATCCTGAATTCTTAAACCTAAACCTTAACCTATTCTCAAATCCCTAATCCTAAACCCGATTTCCTAAACCTAAACCTAAACCTAAACTTGAAAACTCAAACCTGAACCCGATCCCGAACCCGAACCCGAGCCCAATTTCCCAAACCTAAACCTTAACCTATTGTCAATTCCCTAAACCTATAGCTTATAACCTAACCTAAACCTAAACTTTTATATGTATTATGCGTGTATGAATGTAATGTGAATAAGATTGTTTGTGTTTGGATGAATGTAGTTTGTGTTTGGATGGATTTACGTAGTTTGGGTTTATATGGATGTGAATGTGAATGTGAATGTGATGAAATATATTGTATAACAGGAAGATTGTGTGTTTGGATGGATTTACGTAGTTTTGGTTTAGACGGATGTGAATGTGAATGTGATTAATGGATATGAATGTGAATGTGAACGCAAACTCAATTAGTGCAGCGGATAAACTTCTATGTGGGTTTGCAATTCACGGACAATCCCTGGAGCGTCACGGTAAATTCCACTCATTTCACGGACAATTCCCTTCAATTCAATGCATTTCACGGTCAATCCCCTTCAATTCACTATCATGTACCCAAAAATGATGTAGATCTAAAGCTCAATGGACCACATGATAGAAAACAGTGGAGATTGAATGAAAAAACAATAGAAAACATTCGGGGTCGACCGGGTACTACCCGGTCGACCCCAACTCACTGGAGAGTTAATCGGTCGACCGGGTAAGTACCCGGTCGACCCCATTTACGTGAAATCTACCTAAATGGGGTCAACCGGGTTGTTACCCGGTCGACCGGGTTACTGTCCAGCCAGTTGGGGTCGACCGGGTTAGGCCCGGTCGACCCCAACTCGCTGGACAAAAACTGGATCCCTGGAGCGGGTTACCTATGGCTACGGTTATGTATATACAGCTACGGTTATAATCTGTAGCAATTGAGACTACAACTCCGTAGCAATAGACCCTTCCTAGTTTTTTTTTTTCCGGCGTTTAGTTTTTTTTTCTTTTTCTAATCCTAATCCCCACCGATATTCGTGGGTCCCATTATGAATTTTGTGTTATATCCAAACCGTCCATCTATTTGGAGAGCTCGTACTATGGCTTGAGTTTTAGGAAATTTCAGATTCTTGCAATTCGTGACACTTTCTTTGAGAAAAATAAAAAATTACAGATTCTTGCAATTCGCAATACACATAGGAACCATTTTCTCCTCATCATTGATTTTGTTAATGCATGTCCTTGTTTCTTAAATTGATTTGTTGCTTTCATGTCCCAACAGGATATAAAAATCGCTGTTCATGCACATCCGACTTTACATTTCATGGGCCTCCTTTGATTCTCATTTGTAGAACGATGTTCTAATGAAACACAGAAACCAGTTCATGTTCATCAGGATGTTCATCATTTAGAGTGTATTATTCCAAACCTCACTCATCTTCTTCCTCTACTAGATGATAAAAGTGGCCTTTCTCTATTGATGGATTTGATGTATCCAAATTCATTTCAAAATTAGAAGCTCAAGTAGGCTACGTGACGGGTAAAACAGTGACAAACCCGGTCGACCCTATCTCGCTGGACACTTAACCGGTAGACCGGGTTTGACCCGGTCGACCCCGATAGGGGTTTATGGTTGCTGTAATCAGCCGCTGTGATTAAAGTCCTTGGCTAATGGCCGCTGTGATTAAACTCAAGTTCCTAAGGATGACAGCGGAACCCTCCCTTTTAAGCCATGTATATATATGGTGAAGGTAAACCCACTCATTAATTATTTCATTAATAACATGTCAACACAAGATCTAGTCATCATGATCAATATTCAATATCATTAACATTATCATTAGACAAGATCCATGTTAGGTTTTTTGGGCATGCAATACTAATACTATGGTCATTAACCTAGGGGATGATGGTTCTATCGTTCCGTCGATGGATCTTCCAATTTGGATTGATTTTCTTCCTTAGTTATTAGAAGTTAGAGGATGGAAGAAATATTTGTAAAATATAGATATGTTTTGGCTTGAAAAATAACTTTGTACGTAAATTACATGAATACCCTTTTACTTTTGTACAAAAACTATTCATGTTCTTTTTTTTTTTGTTATAGAATCAATTCCTCTTCAACTATTGTGGATGATAATAATCTATAACTAGTTGCATGGGCCCACCACGCATAAAACGCATATAAAATAGACATCTCATAATGAAAATATATCATATAAAAAATTAACATAATCCAATCATTAGGTACGATACACCATAGGAATCATTGGACAACCACCTAAAAACCTCCGGAATCACATGTTGGGGAACACTTCTGGATGAGTTGGGTGCCACACACACATTAAGGAGGTCCACCTAGTAATAGAGACTTTTTATCTATAAATTCTGCAGAGTCACTGTGCTTTATATTACACGGTTTAGTAGTTTTGAGTGACTAATCGTGGGTAAATTTTTCCTAGTTTGCCCCGCCGTATGTTTTTTACGGGAAATTTCTTGAAAGACAATAAAAATAAAGGAAAAAGAACCCTTTAACACTTTCTTGATGATTTGCGATTGTATAATCATTTTGACAACATTGGTCACATGACTCACATCACTCGCATTTGACTGTAATGATGATTTTACTGCATTGTTTGTTTCACCCACAATATACGAGCCACAATTTATGTTTAAACAAACACTTGAAAATGGTAATGATAGCTCTTTTGCATTTCATATGAAATTGAAAAATCAAACACGCATTATGGAGAAAATATTCTCTTGAAGAGGGAGAGTTTGAACAAAAATCTGTTTTCCTAGTTTGCCCCACTGCTTTTCCTAGTTTGCCTCGCTGCTTTTCCTAGTTTGCCCCGCTGCTTTTCCTAGTTTGCCTCGCTGTTTTTCCTAGTTTGGCCCGCTGGTTTTCCTAGTTTGCCTCGCTGCTTTTCCTTGTTTGCCCCGCTGATAGATCAAGTTTGCCTCGCTGCTTTTCCTAGTTTGCCTCGCTGCTTTTCCTAGTTTGCCCCGCTGATATTTCTAGTTTGCCTCGCTGTTTTTCCTAGTTTGCCTCGCTGCTTTTCCTAGTTTGCCCCGCTGATATTCCTAGTTTGCCTCGCTGTTTTCCTAGTTTGCCTCGCTGCTTTTCCTAGTTTGCCCCGCTGATATTCCTAGTTTGCCTCGCTGTTTTTCCTAGTTTGCCCCGCTGTTTTTCCTAGTTTGCCTCGCTGCTTTTCCTAGTTTGCCTCGCTACTTCCTAATACATCTGTCCATGTCATTTCCAAGGACTCAAGCTAACAAAATATGCTGGATTTCTCTCTCTCAAATATATTGCGTGCTATGATACATGACTTTTTAAAGGAGTAGTAGATTGCGTGCTATGATACATGACTTTTTAAAGGAGTAGTCCTATATTTTAGCTTGGTTTTTTTTTTTAAAAAAAATGAAGTTCTTTATAATGAATAATCACGTATATAATTAATAAAATCATAGATACAAAAAATAAGTCCTATATTGAAATATAATAAACTAATGTAATAACGAAAATATTAGCATATACACACCCGACCAACCCAATCAACCCGTCGAGCCCTTTGGGGTTGGGCTTGGGTTGAGAATTCCCAACCCAAGATTGGGTTGGGTTGGGTCAAGGTTTAAGTATAGGAACCTTGGGTTGGGTTAGGGTTGAGCACCAACCCGAACCATCGATGTTGATTAAAATTGACCATGAACTGAATGAAATAGATTTTTGACCATCGACCCGATAGAATCTTGGAAAATAAATAGGTTGGTTGGCTAAATTAGTTTCTCCTACCCTAAAATCATATATGGTAAGTTAAGTAAATCATTCTAGTTTAGGAGATATGCTTATTAAATAAATAGACAAAGAAATGAATTAAAAGATAGAAAAATATTTTTATATACTTATATATACATATTTACATAATTATGTATTATAGAAAAATGTAAGGGGAAAAATGTTCTCCATGTAAAAAATAAAAATAAAAAAAATAAAAATAAAAAAGAGAAAAAAGTGTATAGCACTATAGCTATGGCTACGGTTATAATCCGTAGCGATAGGCCAAGCTCTGACCCGGTCGACTGGGTCCTAATCCGGTCGACCCCAACTCGCTGGCTTCGTTTTTAAGAAAGCCCACCTATGGCTACGGATTTGGCGGTCTCTATGGTTACGGTTATAATCCGTAGCCATAGGACACGCTCTGACCCGGTCGACCGGGTCCCAACCCGGTCGACCCCAACTTGCTGACTGCGGTTTTTTTTCTCTGACCCGGTCGACCGGGTCCTAACCCGGTCAACCCCAACTCACTGGCTTTGTTTTTTTTTTTTTTTTTTTTTTTTTTTTTTTTTTTTTTTTTTTTTTTTTTTTTTTGTAATCCCCATCAATTTTTGTGGGTCCCATTGTGAGGTATGTGTTATATCTAAATCGTCCATCTATTTGGCGAACTCATGTTAAAGCTTGAGGTGAAAAATAAGACACATCTAGCTATCAAGTGGACCACATTGTAAAAGGCAGTGGGAAATTGAACGTCTACCATTGAAACCCTTTTAGGGGTTACAGAAGTTTTGGACCATTATGTAATTTGTTTTTCCTCTTCATCCAGGTCTTTGTGACCCTATGAATGAACTTATACGGGGAGGATTTCTCACAAACATCACAGTGGGCCCCAACTTAGACGGGGGAGGATTTCTAATGGTTGACGCTCATTCAACACTGGTTCCTGTAATGTGGTACACTTAAGATTTGGATATACCTCATTTTTTGTCTCATACCATAAAATGATCCCGAAAAATATATGGACGGCATGGATGAAAAGCATACATCATGGTGGGCCCCACAACTATGTATTTATTATACGAACGACTCAAAAGAGATCAAAGTTACATGGCCCCACAACTATGTATTTATTATATCCACAACGTTCATCCATATTTAGAGATCATTTCGGAGCATTATCCAAAAAAAAAAAAAAAATCATATCCAGATCAAATGGACCACACCACAAAGAGCAGTAGGAAAACTGATTTTCACCGTTAAAAATTTTGTAGGGCCCACCACTTGATAGTTAGATCTGTCTTATTTTACGTCTTAAGCTTAATATGAGCTCGCCAAATCGATGGATGATTTGGATATAACACAGACCTCATGATGGGACCCACAAAAGGCGGTGGGATTACAACAGCAAAAAAAAAAAATAATAAAAAATAAATAAATAAGAAAAAAAGAATCTATAGCTACGGATTATAACCGTAGCCATATCCGTAGCCTAGAAAATCGGCGAGGCAAACTAGAAAACGGCGGGGCAAACTAGAAAATCGGCGGGACAAGCATGAAAAACGGCGGGGCAAACTAGAAAATCGGCAGAGCAAGCAAGAAAAACGGCGGGGCAAGCATGAAAAACGGCGAGGCAAACTAGAAAATCGGCGGGGCAAACAAGAAAAACGGCGGGGCAAACTAGAAAATCGGCGGGGCAAGCATGAAAAACAGCGAGGCAAACTAGAAAATTGGCGGGGCAAGCATGAAAAACGGCGGGGCAAACTAGAAAATTGGCGGGGCAAGCATGAAAAACGGTGGGGCAAACTAGAAAATCGGCGGGGCAAGCAAGAAAAACGGCGGGGCAAACTAGAAAATCGGCGGGGCAAGCATGAAAAACGGCGGGGCAAACTAGAAAATCGGCGGGGCAAGCATGAAAAACGGTGGGGCAAACTAGAAAATCGGCGAGGAGGCAAGCATGAAAAACGGCGGGGCAAACTAGAAAATCGGCAGAGCAAAATGAAAAATGGCTCATTTTCATGTTTGTCTCGCTCAATTTCATGTACGGCTGAAAGTTGGGCGGGTTCAACCCGACCGACCCGATATTGGGTTAGGCTCGGGTAGGATATATCGGGTCCGATCTCAAGCTTGGGCTATACAAACACCAACCCGATAAAACTTAGGTTGGGCTTGGGTTGAGGTCTGAGGTTGCCCGACCCAACCCAACCCAAACCCGATCAATATATTAGTTACTTATAAATTATAATTGAGTGTGGATTGTTTGTGTAGAAAGTACACTAGTGATGTTGGGTTTCATTTGTCCACGTCATTTCCAAGGACTCACGCTAACAAGATATGCCGGATTTCTCTCTCCCAAATAGATTGCGTGTTGTGCTACATGACTTTTTAAAGAAGTAGTCCTATATTTTAGCTTGGTTTTTTAAAGAAAAAAAATGAAATTCTTTATAATGAATAATCACGTATATAATTAATAAAATCATAGATACAAAAAATAAGTCCTATATTGAAATATAATAAACTAATGTAATAACGAAAATATTACCACATATACACCTGACCAACCCAATCAACCCGTTGAGCCCTCTTGGGTTGGGCTTGGGTTGAGAATTCCCAACCCAAGATTGGGTTGGGTCGGGTCAAGGTTTAAGTATAGGAACCTTGGGTTGGGTTAGGGTTGAGCACCAACTCGAACCATTGATGTTGATTGAAATTGATCACGAGTTGAATAAAATAGATTTTTGACCATCGACCCGATGGAATCTTGGAAAATAAATAGGTTGGTTGGCTAAATTAGCTTCTCCTACCCTAAAATCATATATGGTAAGTTAAGTAAATCATTCTAGTTTAGGAGATATGCTTGTTAAATAAATAGACAAAGAAATGAATTAAAAGATAGAAAAATATTTTTATATACTTATATATACATATTTACACAATTATGTATTATAGAAAAATGTAAAGAGAAAAATGTTCTCCATGTAAAAAATAAAAATAAAAATAAAAAAAATAAAAAAGAGAAAAAAGTGCATAGCACTATAGTTATGGCTACGGTTATAATCCGTAGCAATAGACCCAACTTTGACCCGGTCGACCGGGTCCTATCCCGGTCGACCCCAACTCACTGGATACATTTTTTTTTTCTTTGTTTTTTTTTTTTTTTCCCTTTTTTTCCTCTGTTGTGATTCCCACCGATTTTTGTGGGTCCCATTATGAGGTATGTGTTATATCCAAACCGTTCATCTATTTGGCGAACTCGAATTAAGGCTTGAGGTGAAAAATAAGACAGATCTAGCTATCAAGTGGACCACACTGTAAAAGGCAGTGGGAAATTGAACGTCTACCATTGAAACCCTTTCAGGGTTACAGAAGTTTTGGATTATTACGAAATTTGTTTTTCCTCTTCATCCAGGTCTTTGTGACCCTATGAGTAAACTTAGACAGGGAGGATTTCTCACAAACATCACAGTGGGCTCCACCTGAGTTTCTAATGGTTGACGCTCACTCAACACTGTTTCCTGTAATGTGGTACACTTGAGATTTAGATATACCTCATTTTTGGTCTCATAACATAAAATGATCTGGAAAAATATATGGGCGGCATGGATGAAAAGCATACATCATGGTGGGGTCCACAGACCACCGACCGTCCACCATTAGCCGTGACAGGGGGAGTACCGAATCCGTTTCCGTCAAAAGGAGGGGTAATTTCGTCCTGAAATTCCGACTCCGTACGAGGAGGTCCAGTTGCGTATTCTAAGTTTGTATTGTTTCAGAAAAACCGCTGGATAAAAGGTGGGGTCACCGTCGTAAATTTCTCCTTTGGCAATTCACGTCAGGTTTTTTTTGGGACATGTTACATCCTGCTCTGGTGGACTATGTTCGATCATACTCATTTATAAATGAACCGTTTATAATCAACCGTCTACGTCCATCTTGACCATCTGAATCATGGGAACATCGTGATAGAGTACGTATAAAATAAAACTAATCGTATGATTCTTTTCTTTCCCTAGGATGGCATTAAATCTATGGATAATAATAATACTTGAGTATTTATGATCCAAAGTCTCGAAATTAGTGGGCCTTGCCATTTTTGTAATGTATAACGTATTTTTAACCGTTTAGATTGATATATAGATTTTTCAATACACGTATGAAATGGGTAAGTTCTACAAGATACTGTACCCTGCTATTGTATGTTACCCTTTTTTCCTGCCTCGCTTGATAACACTAACACGAGTTAGGGACCTCGAAGAGAGACTTGGTAAAGAGGAGATATAAGCTGCTCAGCGGGATAACTATTCTAGCTAGTATACCTACTCCTTTAAGCCACCTTTCATCGATCCAGACCGTTCACATGGTGGATCTAAATATGGATGAGAGATGCTGCAATTTTATTTTCATCTCGTAATCAAATCCATTAAATAATTCACCTAGAAATGGACGGATAAAAAAGAAACACAAACCATGGTCCATATCCGATGGGAAGAAAGTAACCAATCGAATAGATGAAATTATTAGATTCAGGAAATTTTCAGTACACCATCTGTCTACGATGTGCCCCACCAAATGAACCGTCCAGATCACAAAAACATGGGTCCTACTGTACAAGATAATGGCCCAAATGAAAACGTTCCAATTCGGGCGTGGTGTTGCTTTTCTTGAGAGTACGTGATAAATCACGACTCGAGCTTACAACCCTAGCCGTCTACGGTTAGGGTTTAAGGGCGCAGCTTTCAGTTTCCGGTCACAGGCAACAGATATATAAGCAGATTCGATGTGCGTTTGGCACAGAGAACCAACTAGCGACAACTCGTCCACCAGGCACTAGGCATACAGACACCCAATCCAGACCGCTCAGAACGTGGTCCGGCTGTAGCTGGAGCATATCCTTAAATTACACTAATCTTGCGATATACTTTGAATTGGAACTTTAAAATTTTTTCTTGACCGTCCATCTGAATCCGGCAACAGATGGTTAGGATCATCCCATCAGTGAGATTTTAGCACATGTCATCTGCATGACCAAGAAAACCTGATGCCCGCGCACTGATTGGCACTGCAACCATACTCGCAGACTACATGCACCATGTGGACCCCGCATGCAAAGTGTTGCACGATATACGCATATTGCCGCGCTGTAGAGTAACTAGCCTCATTTTAGAGTTTCTCTTTGAATATTGGGCATAAGTAAAGGTCGTCCCAAGTCCAACCGGTTGGACCACAAGGTACGGTCCACCAGCAGATACCTTCCGACCTGTTAAATGAATATGAGATCCAACCCTTGTAATTGGTTGGCCCCACCATGATTATCACCTAATATAAAAATCAGTCCTATCCCCTTACTAAGTGGATCACACCATGAAAGAAATATGTGTCCATCAATATTTTTAGATTTATGTGAACTAAAAAGGTGGTGCCATTGGATATAAAAGGTTGGAAAGTTAAAGTGGACTCTAGCCTATAACTCAACTGCGTATACGATAAAGCTCATGAACGCGCCACACGTGTGCCAACATGGCACGTAGGTGAGAGATCCAATCCATCCATCAGGTTGGACCCGCCTTGTACATGTTTTCCAAAAATAAATCTAGTTCACTTAGTATGTGGGCCACAATACTAAAAACAAGTGGATGGGTCAGAAAACTTCAGCCAAGCTTTTGATAGCTGTACATCTGTTTTGCTAAATGTGGCCCACCTGACAAGTGGACCAACCTGATTCCTAGAATATGGAACTGTTGCCTTCTGATGGATGGGTATGATCTTGGACCTATCTTGCAATTCATGAGCTTTATTGCACATGCACGTGGACTTAGCGACGCTCCTACATACGACGCGAGCAGTTAAAAGGCAAATATTTCCAAGCCATCACCTCTTTTTCGCTTTGCTTAATGTTAGCACCATCAAAGGACATGGGTGAGATAGAGAAGGAAACGGGCATTTTAGTCATTTGTGAGTCCGACTGTGTCCCTCTCGATATACGGCTGAGATTTTTCCTGCTCGAGAAACAAGAGGATACAGCCTGCCGTAGAAAGCAAGTACACTTAAGCTTTGGATATGCTTCAATTTTGAAAAACGGATAAGACACCTGCATCCACCGTAGGCCCCACAGTTTACTTAGTAGGTAATTCGCTTCCCAACACCCAAGCTTTTTGGGGTCCAAGATTTTTGTTTGACATTCATTCACATATCATATGCAGCCCCAGACTTACAACATATGTCCCAAAAATCAGCTTGATTTAGATCTTGAGCGGGGCACGATACAAGGAACAATGTCGATTTAGAACTAAAACCTTTTGAATTCATGCGTGGCTGCCCATCTGAACTTTTGAATGGGTAATCTAATCATCTGGGTTATTAGCAATTGACCAGTTGAATAGATTGAAAACAGGCTCCATTATGGGCCACAGACGCAAAACCTACAATTGACAACTCATTTCAATTGTTGGCTGGGGTGTGGCAGACCTGAGTACTGGATTGGGAAAATACTTTTACCAAAATGCCTAAAATTGAAGAGCTCACCTGATGGATGGCGTAGACATCACCTAAATATACAACACCAAGGGCCCACATAGCTGCCATGAAAACATATAGCATCCATTAACTAAAATCAAATGGTCTACATTGCAGTTGCAATATATCTGTTGTTGAAACAGGACTATTGGATATTTTTCTCTTTTTTTTTTGAAAGATATATTTATTGTGCCATCCATTTTTTTTCATTTTTAGCCATCCAATAAATGTCCACCAATCAGATGAATTGGATAACAACAATTTTTGGCTCATAAAACATCAAAATTGAGACAACGGCCCCAAATTCAACAGTGAACATCGACCGCACTGTGGAGTACGGGTGAATGGATGCTGCATCCGTCCATCTGGAGGACTCTGATCAGAAGTGGCTAGGATTGTCCAAAGACTCCAAACAATGCAGAAAGAATCTGGGCCACGGGACATTGATAGTTGGACCAACAAAATGAAACTGCAAAAGAATCTGTACCCTTAATCGATGGATGTCAAAAGAAATGAAAAACAGATTGAATTACTAAGAAACCATCAGATCAAAAACTCTCAGATGAGTCCCAAAACAAACAAGAAAACAAAAACAAAACTGCTGTTGCCTCTTTAGAGTCAGTATTTCAATGGTGCCAGGATCTCTAGCTGGGAACCGAGCTGCTCTTCAGCTGCAATCTCTGCCTTCACCCTAAGCTTGGTCAGCTGCTTTCTCCGCTCGTATGCAACCTGAGCCCTCTTCTTCCTCTTGTCCTCCAGCTCCTGTCAATACCATCAAGGGAAAAAACAAACAGCAATAGGCGGGGTCAGCATTTTCTGACCATAAAGCATTCCAGGTTTTATTGGGGCTGTTTGGATAGAGGTGGAAAACAGGATTCAACCATGGAAAGGAAATCAATTTCTTCAGAAAGCAACAGCTGTGGATATCAGTTTTTCCTTCCATGGTTTTCCTTTTAAAAAAGGCCATTTCCATTTCCTTTAAGAAACAAAGAGCTTTCCACATTTGCTAAGAAACAGTCTTACTTTCTGACGATTGACCTTTCCATATTTCCATGGAAATCATACATGCTAAAACAAACTGATTCTTCAAGATTGTTTTTCATTGATTTCCTAGAATGTGACATTTTTCTTTCCAAATCTACTTTTTGGATTCCAATCCAAATAGGCCAGTATAGTAGAACACAATGCAGAAATTTCTACAACACTTCAATGAATGGAATGATTTGGGAGATTAAAAAGCACATCTTTACTAGTAATAGTTTTTTTTTTCACATCAATGGAACATCAAACAGTCAAGGTGGCCTTCTTTATCAATAGCAGATTTTAACTGTGAGAGAAAAAATTATGGATTGATATGGGCAGTTCTCATCTCCAATTGAGCCTCTGATATCTGTTTGTTCATCTACCAGTCTCAGCTTCTACTTGTCGTGTAATTAGAGAGCGGCGACTTGTACTCGAGTTTTGGTTAGTTTATCAGCTTTGGGTTAACTGTAAGTACTAGTTCAACATGTAGAGACCACTGTTTCCAAATTATTATTTTTGTAGTATGAAATTCCAAACTAAAGTAATGCCGATTGAGCCATGAGCCATACTCCAGTAATTAGCTCACATGGAGATTTCGGCACATCCTCCCTGAGCTCATGGGCCTATAGCTCTAGCACAAAGTGACTAGGCCCAATCACCAGCATGACTCATTTCATCCCTAACTGTTGCAATTGTAGATTCGCATGGATGAATTGACTTGGAGACATTCAGTTTAATCAAGATGAAATGACAGAAATTAACACTGTTTCTGCATACTCAAAATGAGAATCAAAATGCAGGTTTTTTTTTTTACACATACCCACGCACTCGCACTATAGTGGTTTTTCAAAATGCAGTTGCTTCTTTGACAGCCAAGTTTAAAGTAACAAAATAGCAATTCAAAACCAGACCCTCGAAGACTGTGGGAATGAAATTGTGATCTGGTTATTAGAGTAACATTTGCAATTCAATTCAACAGTGCATCCAAAGACACCCTGAAAAGCATGTCACCACATCTACGTTCACTACCACCATAGTGGCTGATCATCCATTCCCTGCCAGTTAGCCACACCTCAAAATTTTGTTCATTTTACAACCAATTGGCATAGCGTGGTGGAAAGGGAGAGGAAGTGATCATTGTCTTCTTCATCGAAGATAACTCTCAAATCCACAAGGAACCTTCAATCCACAAGGCAAAAGAGATACTTTTATAAGCAAGGTCATGCTTTATTGAAAAAGAAGCCCAAAGACACAAAGCAATTGATACGGATTATATAGCCCTAAATTCATAACCAACATGAAATAGTAAACTTACTAAAGTAAAGATAGTAAAAGATTTTAAACCGACTCAAACCATTTCACATTATTCAAACAAGGACTTCAAGCATAATTGGACTTCTTCAAACTAAAAATAATAAAACCCATAATCTACTACAGTAAATATTAACTTTAACTCAGAATTAACTCTTAAAAAGATCTTATATGGGAAAACCACTTAAGAGCCAATTGCCTTTGGCCTTGTGACGCAGGGATGAACGTGATGAGGTCGAGCACCGTCTCCCTCAAAAGGATAACTATTCCGAATCCACGGAATTTCTCTAGACTCCTCACAAAGGCTTCTCGAATCCACGAGAAAGAAAGCAAGCAAAATAGAAAATAAATTCTATAAAATTCGAAATTGATTAATGAATCAAATAAACGAGTTCACAACCCTTTAAATAGGGGTACCAAGCAATGGGAGAGAAATCAAAAGCAAACTACAACTAAAACTCCTAGAATTCGTAACTTACTATAAATAGTAAATTTACTATTTATAGACAGTCGTGATATATACAAATGCGCAAGGTTTTCGGCCAAAAATAGTGTCCTATTTGGCTTCACCAAGCTGTTCTCCTAATTATTCTAAGCATTTTTCATGTTGGACACAACTCCTAAAGCCCAACAAATGAAGAGTTATAATCAAACTAAAACTTACTATTTATAGTAAAAATGGAATTAAAATAGGGAAACGACCGTCGATCCGGGGATATTTCGCAAATCCAGCTTGCATAACCCAGCGTAGCTGGGTTGGTTGGCTAAAGTAGCTCGTTCTACCCCAAAATCATATATTTTACGTCTGATAACTCATTCTGGATTGTGAGATACACCCGATCTAAGGTCCGACAGTCCGGATCACTTCCATCATCGACCGGGCCTTTTCTTATCCATCTTCGCCATGAAACTATCCGCGACCCGCTCTACATCACCTTGGCAAGGACAAAGGGCTCAATGATAGCTTACAATATATTATATGCATGAAATGGATAGCGGGTTTCAAAGTTATGGTTGTTGGAAGCTATAGTCTGCGCTATACCCTAGATCGAACTTTTTCACTTGACTTCTTTCAATATTGGCCATTCATGAAATTGTCCGGACTGCCCTACATCACCAATTTGACTAATGATCTCTGTTGAGGAACTTGTCCACCAAGTTTTAAGTTCTTATGCAATATAATGCATACCTCACATTCCACATTGGATTTTCATTCCTAACAATTCGATATAATACCTATACATAACGTCTCCCCAGAGAAGCACTCTTTTGGAAAATAACAGAGATTACTATGTTATTATTATGGTAAATACATATCATAATAATATGCACCAAAACATCATGTAACTCATTTTATCTTTTAAATGTTCGTATTGCATTACATGTTACATGTGCATGCATACACGTAATTCAAATTAAACTGTCCAAATTATTGGCCCCACCATAGATAGACTCTGTCCTACATCACCAATTTGACCAATGATCTCTATTGAGGAACTTGTCCACCAAGTTTTAAGTTCTTATATAATATAATGCATACCTCACATTCCGCGTTGGATTTTCATTCCTAACAATACAATATAATACATATACATAACGTCTCACCAAAGAAGCACTGTATTAAAAAATAAAAGAGATTACTATGTTATTATTATACACTCCAAGACATCATGTAACTTATTTTTTCTTTCAAATGTTCGTATTACATGTGCATGCATGCATACATGTAATTCAAATAAAATTGTCGAAATTATTAGCCCCACCATAGATAATTCAGCCCCAAAATAAGATTGGTCGGTTGATGCGAACACCAAGCCATTCAAAGTATATCAACGCAGGAGGTGTGTGCTACCCTTGTCAATGTGGTGAAATGATAGATACGGGTCGGGTCTCTAGAGGTTGAAGACCTTACACATGTGTTCATGACATGTGTAAGTTGCTTAAAGGACACATTTGAACCGTTGGATCGCGAGGATGGTGTGATCGGACCGTTGGATCGTCGCGGCCCACCTTCATTATGCCACCTTCACGGCGCTATCATCAGGGCCCATCGGGCATCTTAAATTTGCATTTAGTCTATGAACATTTGATTTATTTAAGTTTTGAGACAGTTTGCGCACAATTTTGTGCGAATTTCTTCTTCTTCTTTTTGAAACTTTTTTTAAGTAGGGGTATTTTGGTAGTTTCATGTAATTACGAATTTATAAGGGTTGCCCTAAACCTATAACATGTTATGTTATGTTTATGGAGGAAAAAAAAAAAAAAGATTTTTGCTTCTGACGATTTCGTCTTCGACTTCCAGTGATTGGAAAAGGGCGTGAGGCCCAGGTAAATGGTTTATCATTTACTTCTTTCTCCTTCTCTCTTTTATCAAGGTATTCTTTTCTTTAACCCCATTCTTTTCCTTTTCTCTTAGAATCTTTAGATCTAGAATTCAAATCTTGTTTCTTTTTATCCAGATCATTAGATCTCAAAAGATTTTCATCCCCACATAAAACTCATCACCCAAATCTAATTTGAAGAACCACCAATTCTTTTCTGAATTTTCCAGATTTTCCAATCCAAGAAATTCCTATTTTTCTGAATTAGAAAATCCACTTAGATCGTTGGACGGACCTATTGTAAGACGAAAGTTCTATCTTTCACCGAATCCAACTAAATTCAAATTTTAAGATTCAATACTTCATGTTTGTAATGGATGGTCATAATCAATGCTATATTAACCTTATTTCTTTCTTATGTTTATAATGTATAAGGCAAGCTGATATTTTATTTGTTTTTTTATTGCATGAATCTGCTCATTTCAAATACCATACTCATTTAAGGTTGGATTAGGCAGTCCTACATCAATTATTAGTATCAAAGTAGGAGGTCTCGTGTTCAAGACTCCTCACCTGGGGTGATTAATGCATGGGCATTTTCACACCGGGCTTGAGTGGGGTTGCTTGTGGGATGCAAGGGCACACTCGGGGTGGGCGGCCCGTGTGAGGCGGGTGGCTCGTGAGAGGCGGGCCCCACCCATGTGATTCGGGTGGTTCGTATAAGGTGGTACCCATGTGATTTGGGGCCCACGAGGGGGGTTCGACCAAGGTCCTAACCCATGAGATGTGGGGCCTGGGATATGAGATAGAGGAATTAATTCGACATGCTCTAACAGTTCGATCTTTTAGAGCAAGTGGTTAATTGTCCTGCATCATCGGACCAATCTAACCTCCAATGAATTGTGAATGTTTGTTGACAATTTTTCAATGAAGTCCAACAATAGGTCTGATGCAATTGCCCCCCAGATCCGATGAGTGCATTAATGCAGGGGCATTTTCACACTGGGCTCGAGTGGGGTCGCTTGTGAGATGCAGGGGCACACTCGGGGTGGGTGCGGCCCACAGGGGAGGTCTCGTGTTCGAGACTCCTCACCAGGGGTGATTAATGCGCATTTCACACCGGGCTCGAGTGGGGTAGCCTGTGGGATGTGGGGACACACTCCAGGTGGGTGGCCCATGTGATTTGGGGCCCACGAAGGGGGTTCGGCCGAGGTCCTAAACCCATGAGATGTAGGGCCTGGGCTATAAGATAAAGGGATTAATTCGTCATACTCTAACAGTTCGAGCTTTTAGAGCAAGTGGTTAATTGTCCTGCATCAAATTGGTATCAGAACGGGAGGTCTCGTGTTCAAGACTCCTCACCAGGGGTGATTAATGCAGGGGCATTTTCACATTGTGCTCGAGTGGGGTCGCTTATGGGATGCAGGGGCACACTCGGGGTGGGTGCGGCCCACGGGGGAAGTCTCGTGTTCGAGACTTCTCACCAGGGGTGATTAATGTGCATTTCACACCGGGCTCGAGTGGGGTAGCCTGTGGGATGTGGGGACACACTCGGGGTGGGCAGCCCATGTGATTTGGGACCCACGAAAGGGGTTCGGCCGAGGTCCTAAACCCATGAGATGTGGGGCCTGGGCTATAAGATAAAGGGATTAATTCGTCATACTCTAAGAGTTCGAGCTTTTAGAGCAAGTGGTTAATTGCCCTGCATCATGCATGTTCCGAACGTGCACAAGAAATAGCCCACTTTCCATTTTTAAGCAAATCTCTACATTAGGAAATATCCTCATTTTCCATTTCTTTTAAATCTCTACATTAGTTAATTTACTTTGATATCCTTATATTAGGCAAAACAAGAAGTAATCTTAAATTCTTCTTATTCAAATACATTCTTATTTAAGTGGTTTCTTATTTGGGTAGTTTTGATCTTTACTACCTAGGAGTTCTATTTTTCGATTCCAAATAAATAAGGCAAAAGCCTATGGAATAAGATAAGTTGATTGATACCTTCTTTGAGTAATTCTAGTATTTCTTTACAGTTGTTGTTGGGTGGGGAGTGAGTGACCTCTAGTTCAAGACTAGAGGACTGTTGAGCTTGCTCACAGTCTTGCATTCATGGTCGCTGCATTCGGCTATAGGATTGTTGGGTTGTTTTCCACAATTGCTTCCCCTTTCGTGGTTCGCATTATAGCCATTTAGGATCACCAGTTCATTGTAATTTTTTGTTATGTCCCATCAAAATTGGAGAAACAAACTTGGACGGTTTGATTTGTGAATAATAGCGAAATGCATCTGTGGGAACCATCACACTCTGAGCGAGAATCAAAGTTTTTATTGTACTGCCAATGTCAGTTCGGTCAACAATGGGGGAAAAGCGGTCAGAAATCTCACCTTGATGGTATCGTAGTGACTCCATCCAACCTCCGAAGAAAGACGTCCTAACAAGCAATACTTGTGTCCTGGCTGGAGCCTCAAAACCCTGCAAATCAAAAGCCCCAAAACGAAGAGATTGAGAAAGAACCCAATTCCATATGTCGAATCCAAAACGGACTTGAAAGAAATAAAAATCCTCACTTGAGGGCGTCGGGGATGACCATTCTCTTCATCTTATCATAAGGAGCAGGAACTCCTTCGTATGCCTTGAGCCGTGCGAGTGCTGCAGCCCCACGTTTGGTCTTGTGAGGGATCATGCTGCAACACCACCAATGAACATGAGTTAATGTATGCCACGTGTACAATTTCCAAGTGATGCATATCAAGCATCATTCGCAGCCAGAGTATCAAATAACAGCCCTGATAAGAATCCTAACAATTCAATAGGTGGGGTCAACAAATAGACGGTTAAGAGAGAAATTATAGCGATGGTTTAAGCCATGAAAAAAGGCCAAATATTACACGGCTAAGATCTTCCAATCTCTGGGCATTTTGGTCCGTCAAACATCGACAGTGTGGCCCATTGTATCAATGGTTAGGATCATCGAACCATTGCCCCACTTGTAAAAACGGGAAACCGGAACGATACTGTGGAAGGGGGGGAAATCAGACGGTGGGAAGTTGCGTACCCACGGATGGTCCTCCAGAGGATCTTTGCGGGAGCACGGAAATGGATGGGGCCATGGGAAGGCTTGGTGTTCATCCTCTTTCTGAGGAAGCGGAGGTACTTCATCTTCTGGCGGACGAGGCCTCCGGAAAGGCAGATCTCCTCGCAGCGGACCACCACCACTTTCTGGCCGTTGAGGAGCTCCTTCGCAAGGATTGAAGCCAGGCGGCCCAGCATGTGGTGGCGGGCGTCCACCACCACCCGACGTGTACAGATCCCTGAACCAGAAACCATCTCTCCTCTCTCTCTCGTCGAGCAGCTCTAGGGTTTTGGTTTGGACTTGGAAATGAGGTTTTATCGATCCCGGTTACATACGGACGATCCACCGAGGTCGGTGTATCCCTTAATGTGGAGCCCACTTAGATGAATATTTCTTATATCCACGTCGTCCATCTGTTTCGCCGGATCATTTTAAGGCATGATCCCAAAAATTCAGCATATCCAAATCTCAGGTGGACCATATCATAGGAAACGGTGGTGATTAAATACTCACCATTAAAAACTTCCTAGGGCCCACCACAATGTTTATTTTCCATCAGGTTACACGGAAGAATGAGGGGAAAACAATAATATCAGTTGATTCAAAACTTTCGTGGCCCACATGAAGCTTTTAATGGTCAATTGCCATTTTTTTCTATGGTGTGGTCCACGAGATATATAAATCTGCATCCTTTTTGGTCCCGTGACTAGAATAAGTTAGCGACATGGATGGACGGCTTGGATATAAGGTACATACATCACGGTGGTCCCCACTGTCAGAGTCCGTTCGATAGTCCTGCGATGGTTATAAATCTCGGTTTATATCGCTTCCCATTGGCGTTACAAAACTTTTACGGCCATATGATGTGAAAACACCAACAAATGTTCAATACTCATAAGGCCAATCTGCATCCTTTTTATATGGTGTGGTACACGAGATAAAGTGAAAACACCGAAAAATTAGACCATTACAAAACTTTTATGGCCATATAAATGTTTCAACAATGGTAGCTAAATCTCCACTATTTAATCTCGTGTGACCACTTGAGTTTTGGATCCTCCTCATTTTTGGTCTTACGTCAAAAAATGAACTTCAAAAAACGGATATAGGGGTTGGATTGCTCATGAACATCTAAGTGCGACCCACGTAGAATCCTTGCGCTGGAACTTCCTCCGAAAGGCTTTGGTAGGAAATTTGCGTGCAAAAGCCTTTCATAAGGAGTTCCCACGCAAGGATTCTGGGTGGGGCCTACTGCGATGTTTGTGAGAAATTAAACCCGTTTGTCTATTTTTCAACCTAATTTGAATACATGGTACCGAAATTGAAGAGGATTCAAAATTCAAGTGACCCATAGGAGATGAAACCATGGGCAAAAGGAATGTCTACCATTGAAACTTTCCTAAACTCTACCTTGTTGTTTATATGTCATTTAAACCGTTTATAAGGTCATTTTTCACTCAAACAAAGTGAAAACACCAAAAAATTAAACCATTACAAAACTTTTATGGCCATATAAATGTTTCAACAGTGGACACTAAATCTCAACTGTTTCCTCTCGTGTGGCCCACTTGAGTTTTGAATCCTCCTCATTTTTGGTCTCACGTCATAAAATGAACTTTAAAAAATAGATATAGGGGTTGGATTGCTCACAAACATCTAAGTAGGACCCACGCATAATTCTTGCGTAGGAACTTCGCAGGAAATCTGCGTCCCCTTCCGAGGACGCATATTTTGTAAAGTCAGTATCCTAGTTCGTACCGTTCTTTAGGCTTCAACGGTCCACGCTAAGTCGCATCCCGTCAATTTGAGTTGGCTCGACCCGAGACTTGTACCCTTGCGACAGCGTCGTCGCCACGTCTCGCGCACCGATTCGATACTCAGGCAAGGAGTTGTAAGCCCACGTATATTTTGAGAAAGCACCGCGCTTTGCGAATTCTGAAAGAATTTCTACCCAAACATCATATCAATCAATCAAGTACAAGCAGGCACATAACCCATCTCTCTCTTACCAACAAAGCATGGCACCCATCTCTCTCTCACTCATCCCTTCCTTACAACAACCATCCTTGTTTCCTTATATCTCCTCTCTCTCTCATTTTCTCTAGCATTTTCAAAAAAACAACCATGAGAGAGTGGACGTTCAAGCTTTCAAAGAGAGTCTAGTGTGTGGCCCGCTTCTTACCCCAAGATCCTCACCATCCAACCCTTCAACTCTCATCATCCTCCATCAAAGAGGAATCTTATGAGCTCGAGAGATTAAGAAGCCCGAAAGATTTGCAATTGGTGGGTGATCTTGGGATTTTCACCATTGATTTCTATTTGTGGGCCCACTTATGGTAGGACCCACTTGATGTATGCATTGTATAGGGAGGGCCCATAGTGGTGGGGTCCCTCCCCTCCACACGTCTCTCTCTCTCTCTCTCTCTCTCTCTCTCTCTCTCTCTCTCTCTCTCTCTCTCTCTCTCTCTCGTAGTGGTGTGTGGCCCACCTAATGTGTCCAAACATCCAAACCGTCCGCCCCATTTGGCTGGACATGGGACCACCTTGATGATGTGTTTCATCCTGGCCGTCCGTCCGCTGGACGTCCAGGACGCCTGGATGGGAGTAGGGAAAACACAAATGTCAGCTTTACTCAAAGCTGGTGGGTCCCACACGTGTGGACCCGCCTTATATCCACACCGACCATTAATAAGGATGGTGGGTCCCACACAGCAGCAGTATTGCTACAGAGACGTCAGCAGGATCCTTCGACCACCGTGATATACGTGTTTCCTCCAGTCGTCCTTTTATTTGGACGTGGTGCCCATCCCACACACGTGTGGGATGGGACCCACCTTGGTGTATATATTCTACATCCACCGTCCGTCCATCTGATCTGGATGGTGGACCCTACTTTGGTGTATGTGTTATATATACACTCCGTCTGTCCATTTCTGGACGCGTGGGGCTCATCCCACACGTGTGACACGTGTGGGGGTGGGACTCACCTTGATGTATGCATCTTGTATCCACACTGTCCATTTGGACGGTGCTGTATGGGGTTTATCCCCACCGTCCGTCCATTTGCGTACGCCCACCATGCTAGATGTGTTTTATCCAGACCGTCCGTCCAATTGCTGGACGGTGGGACCCAGCTGCACATGTGGGGTCCCCACCATCCAGCTGGGACTTGGACCCCACTTGTAATGTATGTATTCCATCCCTACTGTGTGGTGCACGCCACGATGTATGCTTTGATCCAAACCATCCATATGCTTGGACAGTAGCTATGTGGGCCTGATCATGCGGTAAGTGTTTATCTAAACCGTTCATCCACATGTGATATCGTCTTAAGGCTGTAGACAGAAAGTTAAGGCAGATCTGCCTATCAGGTGGACCATACTGCAAAAATCAGTGAAGGATTGAACATCCGCCATTGTAACGCCCCAAAAAATCGGGGGTTATGCATAGACTCGACTCCCGAGTTCCCGAGTGTCACTTATCATGCATTTATGATTTTTATGATTAATCAAATTTAACTGCGCAATTTGGAATTACCTGAAGCATGAAGCACAATCGCACCAGTCTACTGAAATGAAGGAAATCTCACAAATATACAGGTTCAAAAATAATAAAGGGTCACCCAAGGCGTTGCCCAACAGGATAATAAAAGAAGGCTATATCCAAAAGACTAAGCGGAGCCCGCGGCTCAGTCAATCCAAATTCAGCCCGATCAAGCCGATGGAGAGCCGCCCATCAGCTGCAAGTAGGAGAGCTCGTCCTCCTCGTCTAAGCTCGCCTCGTCAGGTTCCTCATGCCCTGAGTCACCCGTATCTATGAATGGGTCTGGTTGGTGTTTTAAAACACCGTCCCAGAGTGGGAGTGAGTGATCAACTCAGTGTGAACTATTGGTCTCAAGTTACAACAGACATCAATTGTAATATGAACTTAATGAAAAGCAGACAATCATCAATACCTAATAACTCTTATTTAAAATGCATGCATGCGGGATGATATGATGCATGCCCTCGCCACAACACTCCCTCAAGCGACTCCATCTAACGATCGCATATGATAACACTCCCTCAAAGCGACCTCGACTTCCGAGTCGCCACCCTAACTAATGCGTGCAATGCGATCGTGTTAGCCGAGTTATTGGTTAAGTCCATTCATCCAGCAGGTTGGGGATTCTGATTCACCCTACGTATCAATGCCCTAAGCTGGTTGCGAGGCCAAGACCCCATCAACGCATGAGGCCGAGACCTCGCGGTCCGTGATCCCATCGGGTTCCTCATCCCCGACACCAAGCACATGAGGAGTGCCGAAAGGAAGGGATCGCTCGCGGTCACTACGGGGAGGCTCAGTACCCCAGTGTAGGCCGACAGCTCGGACATAGTGTCCCATTCCACCATGCCTGGCTCACGAGGCTGTGGACCAGTTTCAAGTGAATTTTTTGATGGGCTACAACAGTTGTAGAGTGGTTCAGGTTCCATACATATGTGAACAAACATGGTTAACATATAGGGTTAGTCAGATAGTAGGCTAGACCGCACGAGTCAAGCGAGCGTGAGACGAGTGACCTCGGGCACAAGAGACCCATGTAGTCGAACTACAGCCACCCAAACACACCTGCCCAAATCCATGAATTTAGCCTCAAGACGGTCCTACCAATGAGGCCGCCTTCGTTCTCCTTTTATTTCTGACTAACCAAAGAGTTTGGATGATGATTCATAACATGCCAACTAACAAGGTTATCATTTAGCATGTGCAATATCACACATTCATATTTTTCAACGTAGAACTCGTAATTCCTACCAAGCAAAGCTACAATGTGAAAAATTTAAGTGCATGTGTGTTGTGTGGGTTGATGAGGAAGTTAAGTACTTCCTACATCTCATAGAGCTAAATTGCATAAGGATTAGTAAGACATACATGCTAGGGCAACATCATGTGAAGAAAACCAAACATGACATAAACATGAAATCATCAATTCATATCAAATCATGTGAGAGATAAGAACAACATCATATGAGGAAATCAACATGACATACAATTCCATACAATTTCAACAACCCAACAATTTTCTAGAAATTTCCCTAAACTCTCCAAAAGCATCATCCAAACATACAAAATCATTAAACTCGTACTACAATTAGTGCTAGGCCACCAAAGAACAATAGTCCGCACCTTTGGATTCGTTGGAGGCTTGGAAACGACCTAGAGATGAGGGTTTTGGAGGTTGGCCGACCGGAATCCCTAAAGCAATTCAAACATGAGAGAAATCCATACATTTTCTCCTTCAATACAAGGATTTCAAGAGAAAAGAGTGAGGGATCTTACCTAGATGGCCCACGGATAATTTTCGGTGGATGTGGTGTAAGGTTTCCTCTTAGAGAAAGTGTAGGAGGTTGTGGGTTTAATCCTCTTGGGTCCCACCTTGATTGAGAGTCCACCATGCTCACCTCCACTCTCTCTACTCCCTTGCTCTCCCTTCTTTCTCCTCTTTCTCTTCTCTTTTCTCTCTTTTCTCTCCTAGGGCAAATTCGTATGGGAGAGGGGTGCCCAAAAGAAACCCATTTTTATAATTCTAGATTTGGTGCAAATGGCCCCAAGCGTCCACAATTTCCTAAAATAGACCACTAGGACTCCCTATTGGTGTTGGGGCGGCCCTAACACCCCTCCGGTCACCAAATTCGGCGTGCAAGTGTCTTATGGCCTGGTAAGGGGCCATATAAAATTTGGGAACAATCGGAAGAACGGATATGGGATCTGAGTAAGCGTTTCCGACCTTTAAGTGGCCCTTTGGGGGCCATTCAGATTGATGGGGCATTTCTGGTGGCCCTCTGGCCATGAAATTTATAGGGTAGGTGATCCATGGCCCGATGAAGGGCCATGCAAAATTTGGGAGCGATCGGATATGGGGTTTGATCGCACGAGTCCGATTTACGATCAACGGTCATCGTGCCACGATCGGGGCCCAGATTTGGTGGGCAGGTGTTGAAAATTACATTAAACCTTCACCGTAAATTTAGAAGAAATCCGACGGCTGGAAGGCCCGGAGTCTCAGTTTCTTTTGTCAGTGCCAGATTTTAATCTGGCATTAGTGGGGCGCATTAGGCAAGCGCCAGATGGTACTTCTGGGTGTCCACTGGGTCCACAGTCCGCGATGGACTACAAGCCCAGTGAGATCTATGATTTTCTAAAGTTTTAGATTTTCCTGACCCTCCTCGGTTGCTGGGTGGCCCACACAGGCCATCTTTAAGTGTAAACAGTCATCTGGCTTGACGGCCCGTACTTGTCCTATCATAACTAGACCGGTCCACCCCAGTATGAACTAACATTGAGTGCTAATGGTCATTAAGTGATATTATAAGTTAACAAAAAATAAATAAATTTCAAGAATTTTTGAAAATCCAAAACAGTGAAAATCTGGGATGTTACAGCCATTGAGACTGTTTTGGGATCACAGAAGTTCTAGATCAATATGTAATTCGTTTTTCCCATTAATTCAGGCCTTTGTGACCTTATGAACATATTGGATGGAAAATAAACGTTATGGTGGGCCCTGTGGGTTTTAATATGTGGAAATCATTATCTCCGCTGCTATTTGTGGTATGGTCCAGATGATATTTTAATCATCATCTCCATCGCTATTTAGGGTGTGGTCCAAACCATCTTTCGATATGATTCATTTTTTGGGAAAATACTCTAAAATGATCTTTAAAATAGATGAATGGTGTGGATGGACCAGCTAGGTCGGTGAGCCCATTGGTGCGACCCATGTGATGCGGCCCACTTGATGTATATGAGGCCCATTGTGATGTGTTTGATGCCCATGTGTTGTGGCCCATTGCGATGTATATAAGGCTCATGAGATGTGGCTCATTGTGATGTATTTGAGGCCCATGGATGAGGCCCATTGTGACGTATATGTGGCCCATATGCTAAGGCCCAATAAAATATTTTTGTGGTCCTTTTGGCGAGGCCCATTACGATGTATTTGTGGCCCAGGTACGAGGCCCATTGTGATGTATTTAAGGCCCAAATATCAAACCGAATGTGATGATTATATGACCCATGAATGAGGCTCATCGTGATGTATATTAGGCACTTTGTGTGAGGCCCATTATGTTGTGTATGGTGCCCCTGTGCGAGGCCATGGGCCCGCTATACGTTATAGGGGTACGCACGGGTCGGTTCGGTTCGGTCCGGTTGTGGGATGAAATTAGAACCGAACCATTCCTAACAGTTCTAGGATTTTCGAAACCGGAATCGAACTGTTAGCACCCTAGAACCAAACTGGAACCGGATCGTGAAAACCGGTTCAGTTCCGAATCAGTTCCATGGTTTCGGGCTTCGTAAAATCCTACCCGAAAACTTTGCAAAATGGACATATATTCATGTAAGCCCATTTAGCCTAAAGACAAGGCCTAAAAACCCAGCCCATTATCCATTTCTACTTGATCTCACTCTCCTTTACTAGGCCTACTTATTGTCTTTGTTTGCGCTTGTACAGTGGCTAAAACCTCACTCTTTCCGGCCTTTAAACGAGACAGACCACAGGCCCTTCATCCAGGCCCATTTCCAAAAACATAACCCTGTCTCTCACATATAGGGTTCTTTTTTTTTTTAATCACAAGTTCAAGTCCACTGTTCGGATCCACTGTTCGGATCAACGGTTCGGTTAATGGTTTGGATTGGTTCTACAAGCCCTTAAACCAAAACCGAACCGTATCCAACGGTTCTTGGATTTTTAGAACCGGAACTGGAACTGGTGCAGTCTAGAACCGGACCAAAACGAACTGTTAGATCGGTTCCGGTCCGGTTCCACGGTTTTACCAGTTCGTTGTGCACCCCTAATACGTTAAGCTCTATGTGGGCCACTCCTTGGGAGCAATGTTGGTTAATTGTCCACATTGATGAGCAATAATAGTTAAATGTCTACATTGTGACCTCCCCTTAAGCCACTTGTTAGGCTGATTATCGATACCGATTATAAGTATGTGATGGCATAACATCATGATACGTGCCCATACACATCATTTGTATGTTTATTATGCGGTATGGTTGACCATTGCATATGTCATAGGGCAAGTTGTTTTATGAGACTTCCCGATAGTTGAAGTCGTCCCACATGAGTGCACGATATGCGTATGATTAATGCATGATTAGACTGCATGACTCATGCATCTCGCATTTTCTGATGTGACCACCATACCCCTAGCGACGTTAGGGCTGTGACCTCCACAGACATGTCGTAAATCGGCAGATGGGACACCGAAAATGTTTGGTTCAAGCATCCGGGTACCTTGGATGTCTGTGGGTGAAAGTCCTTAAACCTTCGTGGCCAAGAGACGCTCCAACGTCTAGACCGAGTGGATATATATGAGTGCTCGAGTGCCGAATACCGGTAGGTCGCATTTTCTACCGTGTTGTGATCGGTTGGAAGGGGGTGTGGCCTTATCCGCCTGAGTGAGGGGAGCTATAAGCTAGGTTGAGTTTGACGAGCTTCCAAATGGATCCGTTATCGACGAGCCGGGTAGGCATTAGTATACTGCTAGCAAGTGGGTAATGAGGTCTTTTTCGCTTGCATGGTTATGCGGCTAGGGAGGCGACAGCCAGTGTGGAGTGTACTAGACCCAGGTGATGATCCCAAAGATGCACAGTTCTGATATGTGGATTTATCGAGCAGGAGTTGCATACTCGACATTTTACTCATTTATTCATTATCTACTCGGGCTGATGGTGCACAACTAATTGTTATGTGTACCTTTGCAATGACCAGGATTTCGGTTGGGGTGTGCGACCAACCTGAGATCAGGAGTTTATCACATTGAGTGTGACTATCCAAATTCAGGTATGAGACTAGTTTTGATAGAAGTCTCTTGTGATGGACCACATAGTTTGCGATACTATGTACTATTATCCTGACTTCACACTCTAGCTTGGTCATTTCATTCGCACTGCATATTGCATTACTTTCACAGCATATGACATTTTGGTTTTATATGTTTCTGCATTTATATGACTTAGATGAGGTTGACGGTATTCGTGGACTCGTCAGGATTTGCATATTGCATGACATCCTCAATATATAATATTTGACTTGCTATGTTTCCATGTTGCATAGTTGATCTACATTGCTTCCTCAGTATATGATACTGATTTATTATGTTTTTACATCGCATAGCCTGGATAAAGGCTGATAGTATTTATGAACTTACCGGTATATTTCCATATTGTTCTGATATTGCATACTTGACACTTATCTTGCATACACACTTACACCACCCTCTAAGCTTTTTATAAGCTTATGCACGATAGATGCGTGCAGGTGACGTTAGGTTGCAGTAGCGTTGAGCTTGGAGCGTGCAGCGATCTTCTGGAGCTTTGATTTTCGATATATGTATATATTTTTTTCAGCAATGTATTCAACTGTTTATATTAATGGATACGTGATGATGATGTTGTATTTGTGATTTGGGTAAACTTGTGGTTATGCTTCTTGCGAGATAAATGTACGTTGGAAAATCTTCTTTATAGGATCTCAGGATCAGAATCTGGCATATGAGCACTGGGAGTCAAGAATGGGGTACTATGGAGGTTGTCGGCACCGAATTCGGCGATCGGGAATTTTGTAAGCCCGGTTTCCGAGTTTGGGGCGTGACATATTTCCTTCGAAAGCCTTTCGCAAGGAGTTCCTGTGCAAGGATTCTGGGTGGGACCTACTGCAATGTTTGTGAGAAATCAAACCCGTCCGTCCGTTTTTCGACCTAAATTTAAGACAAGCTACCAAAAACGAGAAGAATTCAATACTCAAGTGAGCCATAAGAGATGAAACAGTGGAGAAAGGAATGCCTACCGTTGAAACCTTCCTAGGCTCCACCTTGCTGTTTATATGCCATCTAAACCATTTATAAGGTCATTTTCACTAAGATAAAGTGAAAACACCAAAAAATTAAACTGTTGCAAAACTTTTATGGCCATATAAATGTTTCAATAGTGGTCACTAAATCTCTATTGTTTCCTCTCATGTGGCCCACTTGAGTTTTGGATCCTCCTCTTTTTTGGTCTCAAGCCATAAAATGAACTTTAAAAAATGAATACAGGGGTTGGATTGCTCACAAACATCTAAGTGGGACCCACGCATAATCCTTGTGCAGGAACTCCCTGCGAAAGGCTTTCGCAGGAAATTGACGCAAAAGCCTTTCGCAGGGAATTCCTGTGCAAGGATTCTAGGTGGGGCCTACTGCAATGTTTGTGAGAAATCAAACCCCGTTAGTCCGCTTTTCAACCTAATTTTAAGACATGTTACCAAAAATGAGTAGGATTCAAAACTCAAGTGGGCCATATGAGATGAAACAGTGAAAAAAGGAATCCCTATCGTTGAAACTTTCCTAGGCTCCACCTTGCCGTTTATATGTCATCTAAACCGTTTATAAGGTCATTTTTGCTAAGATAAAGTGAAAACATAAAAAAATTAGACTGTTACAAACTTTTATGGCCACATAAATGTTTTAACAATGGTCACTAAATTTCCACTATTTCCTCTCGTGTGGCCCACTTGAGTTTTGGATCCTCCTCATTTTTGGTCTCACGTTGTAAAATGAACTTTAAAAAACGGATATAAGGGTTGGATTGCTCACAAACATCTAAGTGGGACCCTACGCAGAATCCTTGCGCAGGAACTCCCTACGAAAGGCTTTCGCGGGAAATCCGCGTCCCCTTCCAATGACAAGGAAGCCTTTCGCAGGGAGTTCCTACGCAAGGATTCTGGGTGGGGCCTACTGTAATGTTTGTGAGAAATCAAACCCGTTCATCCATTTTTCAACCTAATTTTAAGACATGCTACCAAAAACGAGGAGGATTCAAAACTCAAGTGGCCCGTAGGAGATGAAACAATGGGAAAAGGAATGCCTATCGTTGAAACCTTCCTAGGCTCTACCTTGTCGTTTATATGCCATCTAAACCGTTTATAAGGTCATTTTCACTTAGATAAAGTGAAAACATTAAAAAATTAGACCGTTACAAAACTTTTATGGCCATATAAATGTTTCAACAATGGTCACTAATCTCCATTGTTTCCTCTCGTGTGGCCCACTTGAGTTTTGGATCCTCCTCATTTTTGGTCTCATGTCATAAAATGAACTTCAAAAAACGGATATAGGGGTTGGATTGCTCACAAACATCTAAGTGGGACCCCACGCAGAATCCTTGCACAAGAACTCCTTGCAAAAGGCTTTCGCAGGAAATCCGCGTCCCCTTCCAAGGACGAGGAAGCCTTTCGCAGGGAGTTCTTGCACAAGGATTTTGGGTGGGGCCCACTGTAATGTTTGTGAGAAATCAAACCGTTCATCTGTTTTCAACCTAATTTTAAGACATGCTACAAAAATGAGGAGGATTCAAAACTCAAGTGGGCTATAGGAGATGCCTACTGTCTGTTTATATGCCATCTAAACCTTTTACAAGGTCATTTTCACTCAGATAAAATGAAAACACCAAAAAATTAGATTGTTACAAAACTTTATGGCCATATAAATATTTCAACCGTGGTCACTAAATCTCCACGGTTTCCTCTCGTGTGGCCCACTTGAGTTTTGAATCCTCCTCATTTTTGATCTCATGTCATAAAAATGAACTTTAAAAAAATGATACAAGGGTTGGATTGCTCACAAACATCTAAGTGGGACCCATGCAGAATCCTTGCGCAGGAACTTCCTGTGAAAGGCTTTCACAGGAAATCCGCATCCCCTTCCGAGCTCGGCACAGGCTGGCCTCCGACGGGTTACATTTTATCCACCGGTACACTCATTTTTTCCATATCGTTTTAGAGAAATTTTCTAAATTGAGTCAGAACCAAGACCCAAGTAGATCACCCCACAATAAACAATGGGATAACGATGCCAATGTTTGAAACCTTTCTTGCCCACCGTAACGCTTACTTATCAATTATCATCCGAGCTTTTATAAGGTGGCATGACCTGCCTTAAGGGAAAACACAAATGTCGGCTTGATCCAAAACTTTTGTAGCCCACCTAGAATTTTCAAGAGTTTTCAATTAGGTGCATGAGAAGGTTTCCATGCACATATAAATTACACACGTGTTAGAGAGTGTGCACATATCAGAATGATGAAGATGAGAGCTGATCCTCGATCATTTTGATTTTAGATGCTTTAACTTGGAAGCAGATTCCTGGTGACCCTTCCACGGGGGATGTTCATGGTGGCAGGTGCTGCGGGGCACACTGTGTCATATGCTTGTTTTTATATCCGTATTGTCCATATTTTTGCCAACTCATTTTAAAATAGTAGCCCAAAAATAAGCTGATCCAAATATCTTACTCCAAATGATCAAGACGAGAGTGATCGATGACACCCAGCATAGAAACCTTTCTAAGGCCCCCCTATGTTTATTTGCCGTCTAACTTGTTCATACAAAGGTAAAACATATCTACTTGGTACACAACTTTTGTGCCCTAAAAAAGGTTTTTAATGGTGGCCATTGAATCGCCATTACTTCCTGTGATGTGGTCCACTTCAATTTTGGATTTGGTTCATGTTTTTTGGGCTCATACGTGAAAGAATTTGGCAAAATGGGTGGATAGCATTAATTAAACTCGGGCATTATTGATCACTGTGTGGATTAATATGTTTACTGCATGTATAGTCAGAGGTGCCCGGTATTAAACACCATACCCTGATAGAGTGGCACAAATTACACGGAGACCTGTGCTAATGATAATTGGCATCTTGTACCTTTTGCAATGGTTTGGCAGTGTGGATGCAATGATAATTGGCATGAATCGTAAAATGATTTTGCATTTGCTGGCCTTTATGGCCTTTTAGCACCAATTTAACTGTTTTAATCATGGATTTCATGTGGTGGTGTCATCAATTCAGCACAATAATTTTGCTTGAAAATTTAGTGGTCCCCCCACATTGATATTTAGGTGAATTTCATAATTGATTACTTGGTGGGTAGTCTCATTTTAATAATGTAATCCAAAAATCAGCTGTTTATAATTTAGGTGGGCCATGTAAAGGGAAGCAATTGGAAAAGGGACACTTACCCTTGTTTTTTTTTCTTTAAATTTTTTTTTTAATATTTAAAATCCACTGCAGTTCTAATTGTTAAATGGCAAGCTAATATTTTAACATTAGAATAAAAAACCAAGCCCATCTATAATTTATGCAGGCTACATCAAGGAAAACAGTCTGGAGACTAAGCATTGTCATGTATAGTATTTATAATTTAATGGTTCACCTGATTCACATATTAAATTAAACTTGGGGATTATAGTGAATTCACATGAACATTAAGATTATATATATATATATATATATATATATATATATATATATATATATATATATATATATATATATATATTATAGCTTTGAATGTAATTGAACTTCTGCATAAAAATTGATCAAATTCACTTAAAAAAATTAGCAGGTCCCACAACAATGTTTAATTGAAGATCCATATATCCGTCACCCATTTTAGTCCGTAATGGCTTGGTACGCAGCCTAACCTAATCTGGGTTAGGGGGTACCTAGCCCTTACCCAGCCTAACTTTTATTTATAAAAAAAGAACCTAAATTTTGAGCCTTAACGCGGGCCGGGTCATCTGGGCTGGGTCAAGCAGCTCAGCCCCTGCCACTCATGTGCTGGACCATGTCAGGTTGCAATGTGGAGGAACAACGATGGAATGGAGCTTGGCAGACGAGCGGCTTGGATATCGCACCCGTGGCGGGAGAGGGACAAGTCGTGCATATTAGATGGGGTAGCCTACATAAATGTTGGGATGACCATACCAATTCAATGTTCCTGGTGCTATCATCAGCGGGCCACGCTGAAGCGATGATCCTGGCCGCCAATTCGTGGAATTGAATACGGGACCAGAACCATCAACTCCCAACTTAAAAAAAATATACAGATATCAGTGGTCTGGATCATCTGCTAAGCGTGACATTGCGATCATGACCTACTTCTGATATCAATAGTCACGTGGAAACGTAGTCGTGCCGGATTTACAAAATTACCTCTGAAAATGGACCGGAATGCTCTACCACAGCGTGCAGCAACTGAGATCAGTAGCCTACCGTGTGCGACATCCACCCGTTCATCAGCTGCAGCACCTCATCTTAGGAACCTGATCCAAAAACCAGGCCCATCCAAAACTCAGGTGGGCCACACCACAGGGAACAGTGGGGATGGGGACGCCTTCAAAGAAACCTTGCAGGGACCACCCCGTTGTTTATATGCCATCCAACCCGTTCATTAGACGATGAAGAAATTCAGCCTGATCCACAACTCACATGGATCACACCACGTGAATCAAAGGATTTCTGCGTGATTTTATATCGTTCCAGTGGTGTGGTCCATTTGAGTCTTGAATCGATCTTAATTCTGTTATGTGCGGATAAAATGAGATTGCACAGCTTACATGCAGACTGGATATTAAAAAAACATCACGGTAGGCCCCACATAGCTTGGCTGTTGTACGCGCTTTCTCCAACTCCTATGTCGTGGCGTGGAGGGTAACTAGTGGATGCGGATCTCCTGCGAAAGACTTTCGCAGCAACTTCCTGCGCAACGATGCTGAATGGGGCCCACTGAAATGTATGTTAGAAATTCATTCCGTCCATCCGTTTTTCTAGCTCATTTTAGTATGTGAGACAAAAAATGAGATGTATAACAAACCAAAAGGTGTCACACGAGAGGGAAAATTGTGGAAATAAATTTTCACCGTTGAAACCTTCCTAGGCTCAAACTTGATGTTTATATGATATCCAAACCGTTTATAAGGTCATTCAAAATGGGATTAAGTGAAAAAACCGAAAAAAAGGACTGATACAGAACTTTTATGGCCACAAGAATGCCTCAACTGTGCTCACCGAATTCCCACTATTTACTCTCGTGTGGCCCACTTGAGTGTTGGATACACCTAATTTTTTGTTTTCACGTATAAAATGATCTCTCAAAGCGGATGGACGGGGTGGATGTTACACAAACATCTCTGTGGGCCCCACCCACCATCCTTTCGCAGGAAGTTCATACGAAAGGCTTTCGCAGGAAATCTGCGTCCGTAACTTGTCTCCTGAAAATCCTCCCTCCCACGCTCTTCCGTTTGCCGCCAAAATCTCTTCCTGAAAATCCCTCTCTCACTCTCTCTCTGGGGCGCGCGATGCCGATCGAATTCAAAAACATTTCGTTTCCCACGATCTCTTCCCGCCAAATTCTGCTATCTTCCTTTACTTCCCCTCACCTGCCATTTCTCCCACCAGCCACCACCAGCCGCAGCTGCATCTTCTTCCAAAACCCTAATCCCTTCCCGCCAAAATCTAGCACCAGAAGGAGAGATGGATATCTCAGACATTGCCAGGAAGCTAGGGCTCTCTGACGCCAAACACTTAATCCGGAAGGCCGAAGAGCTCCGTCGCCTCAGCGATGTCCATTTCGATTCCTCCATCATAGGCGTTGTAAGCCTCCATCCATCCATGCCCGTCGCTCAACCGTTCATTTCCGATCTCCGAATTTTAACTGCATCCTTTATTTTTTCTTTTTTCCCTCTCTGGAATGCAGGGGGAGGTATGTAAAGCGATCATCTGTTTGGAGATTGCTGCAAACAGGTACCATTTACATTTTCATCTAGGGTGGTTGATCCGTAATTACCCTAGTTTTCTAGGCCTTTTTTATTTTCAATTTTGATTTTGGATGTTTGATTGGTTCGGATCGGTGTAGGCTGCAGGTTTTGTTTGACCGGCAGAGTGCGATAAAGCTGAGTGGCATGTCGGAGAAGGCTTACAACAGATCTTTCAATGCGATGCAGAACGGCATTGGCCTCAAGTGAGTTTTTCCTTTCTGTCTTTTTTGATTTTTGATTTTATTTTATTATTATTATTTTTTGGGTCTTATTGGCTGCGTTTGGTTGCACTAAAATCATGATATTTTATAACTAATCATGATAGTTGGAGAAATCAAACTTAGCCTTCATCCTTTTGTATAATTCGTGAATATGTTGAATTTGCATTTTAATATAGGAGAGGTTTTCGTGAGTATGGTGTGCACAGCGTATGCACATTGCCTAACATCCAATGCTAGTGGACTGGAATATTGACATGTATTTCAAATTGGGTTTTTGAAAAAAAAAGATGTTTTGATTTGTTTTCTGTAATGCAATGAAGTTGTGCCCTTTAAGAACTACTGATGGTGTTGTAGGACGACGCTGGATATTCGTGAATTGGGGATTCAGTTCGGTTGTGTTAGGCTCATCCCTTTTGTGCAGAAGGGGCTATCTCTGTAAGACATCTATCCTCTTTCTCATTGAGTGTCTTTTAAATATTTCTTTTGAATTGTTTTTATTTACTGAGTAATGCTTTTCTATCAGCCTAGTATTAAGCAAATCTAGTTGATTTTTATTTCTTTTTCATTTTTTTGAGTAATTGATTGCTTTTTTTTATGTAAGAAATGCCTGTTGCAGGTGTTTTCATTGAGAAATACTATGACGGTTGAATGTGTGATTTGGGCACATGCCCTTGAGATTTGTGCCAGTCTCCAGGTGGGGAACATTCTGATCATATCCTGGCCTAAAGTCATGTTGGTCCACTTATCTGGTTAGTGGTTAGCCACATGCATGTGGTGAATATGGACCATCTGAAAGAAAATGACTAGCAGTCTAGATTCCATGGCCCATTAATGAGTAGACCAGCATTATTTTGTGCCTGGAATGTTATTGGTGGGATCCACCTGATGAAGGATGTCACATAAATGTGTCATGTTGGCACACGTGTGATGATTCACCTCTTGGATATCTCCTTGTTTTTTATTTATTTATTATTATTATTTTTTGGTGTTCTCATTGTCTATGTGAGTGAGTTCACCCTTATATAAGATGTGAATAAACATAAATCACTCATGCTTGCCTGTCAGCCTGCTTGGATGTATGCACTTTTGTGTAATCTTTCTTCTGTATGTAATTGAATAATAATGTTGATTTTCAGCTACAAGGACCGATTTCTTGCTGCTTTGCCAGCACCTCGTCGAGCAAGTGCTGACTTCAGTCGGCCTGTTTTCACAGCCACTGCATTCTACTTGTGTGCAAAAAGACACAAGGTAGCTAATCATTGAAATCCTTTCTTCTCTTTCCGTTTCAACCTGCCTGATTTTTAAAAATGTTTCTTACGCTTTAGTGTTTACTTGTTTTGCAGCTTAAAGTAGACAAGATTAAGCTTATTGAGCTCTGTGGCACATCAGAATCTGAATTTACTAGTGTAAGACATGCTCCTGTTAGCATTTTCTTTATTTCTACATTGTAGAATTTTTTTATATTGGACTTCCGAATCATGGTTGCAGGTTTCAACTTCTATGAAGGACCTATGCTTTGATGTTTTCGGTATTACAAAGGAAAAGAAAGACCCGAAAGCTGTGAAAGGGCACCGAGGTACATGTTTTATTGACATTTTACCAGGCCAATCTCCCTGTCCTTCCACTGCACTTCCCACCTGTTCCTGTAAACTCATTTTCTTTACAAATGAATGGTTTGCATACCTTTGAGATAGGTTTCTAATTTTTGGATTGGTAATCAGAACTATTAGATGCATTACCTGGCAAAAGGAAGTATGAGGATGATGGTGATGTATCTGAGGACTCCATTGACGATGAAGATGGACTTGAGGTGGGCATGCCCCTATAAGATTGCTATGTTATACTATCCCTAGATGGATGATGCATTTATTCATGCTAGTTTGAAAGATGTGATATATATGCATGTGCATTTATGCACAAACATATCCCTGGCCCTCTCTCACATTATGTACTGTCACACACTAAACAATATCTGCTTTTGTGCATCAAAGAATGTGACTATAGAGTTAATTTGCATGGGATCTCACCTAACACGTGCCTTAGATAAGCAGAATTGTGACCAACATTATCACATTGAAGGTGGTGCAACCCATCCTTTATAAACTATGAAACTTCTGTAGAAGACAAGGAATTGAATTGTCTCCTTGAAACTAATGCTTAGGTTGTGGTAACAGTGAATGCTGAAAAGTTTTTTAGAAGATGAATTGTGACGGTTTGCAAAGTACTAATGCTATATTAGGCTTTTAGTGGGTGATTTTCAAACTTCATTCATGTTTAGATTGCAAATCAAATTTTTCCGTGGAATGTGTTTTTCAGTATAACAAGAATCTTGATGCTTCTGGATTTGAATTAGTTGCTGGTTTTGTATTGCAAATCATGTTTCACTTCTATTTTCATCAGAGCCACCTTTAGTAATAAGATCTAAATCCAAACTTTTCTTACAATGGGCTCTCCCTTGTAAAACTCATGGTCCCTAGATCATGCACATAAAGCATTAATCTTCCTTTGATATTTGGCATAAATATCACTGATCTTAGGGCCTGTTTGGCCAGGCAGATCCCACGGTATTAGGAGGGATGGGATCGGCAATATCCTGGGATAGGCATGATGTGCCAAACAGACCCAGTGAACTTGTCCTGGGATATGAGCAATCCCATGGATCTTAAGACAATCCACTGACATTACCATCATTACCTTAAAATTGATCCTATCCCTTGGTTGGATGGATTGGAAGGTAAAATCCCGGGATATGCAGGGCGTGCCAAACAGACCCAGTGAACTTGTCCCGGGATATAAGCAATCCCATGGATCTTAAGACAATCCACTGACACCACCATCATTACCTTAAAAATGATCCCATCCCTCCTAATACCATGGGATCTGCCCGGCCAAACAGGCTTAGAGATCCATCTGATGATGCAGCCTGTCCAATATCCATTTCATCCATATGTTTTACTTCTGAATCCTCTACATTGAACAGATGACATCAAATTATGAAACTGCTGCAACCATGCACCCTATTTGCATCATTGTAGCCATTATTACAAATATCACCATGATTTGGAAAATCTCGTGGTATTATTGGAAATTTGATTAAATGATGTTATTATGATAACGTAGATAGATTTTTATATATCAATGGGTTTTTTTTTTTGGGTGAAATTATTCTGATTTTAACAGAACTTATTTAGAAGTTATATCTGGGCTGAGAAGTTACTGAGAACGAGATTTGTCACTATGATCATAGCCTTGTCTTGATTATGTGAAGTTGACTTAATGCTATTTTACCAATTATACTTGAAACAAGAATTCTCAAGACTGCTCTGCAAGAGTTCTATGACCAGCTGGCAGCTGCACCCCTGACCCAAACCATACTTTATTACTGGGCTTTGGACTGGCTGGCGCATTTATATAACTTCCAAGCGAAGCTCCTGCCTTATCTGCCAACGTATAAGATTATCGTGATACATTGGAATTAGGAAATATTTTTCATAGAACAACATAGGGGCCATAACCATACACATACTGTAACTTCCTCATGGCCAAGGATTTTTTTTTTTTTTTTGGCCCTCAGTTATGTTTTGTTATTGGAGTGTTATGATTATCTGGCATGTATAGATGTTAGCTTCTACTCATTCCTATTGCAACTCTTCTGTTGCTACTTGGTTCAAGAGTTTGAGTGATGACCCAAATCAGCAAGTGTACTGCCCCTTTTTGTTCATTTAAGACTCTAGTTGTTTTTGCTGCTGGGTCTTGTTTCTAGCATTTTAATGCTAATTTTGTCATCATTGCCACCATCATTCTGCATTTTATTGTGTGATTTAATTGAAAGATGTGGGTTTTCTTCACAGCTTCCAAGCTACAAGAGGCGTAAGCGGATGGAGAAACTTGCTTATGAGGATTGGAAGTCTTCAGTAGTTGCATCTAACCACCACAGCAAGGCAAAAGGTCTGTCCTCTTAGCCTCTCTTCATGGCTGGTGATCCATTTGATTGAGAAACCATCTTTACCAGTTCCTTTTTTAACAGTTCCTGACAAGAGAAAGAGGCAAGCTCGAATCAATTTTGTTAGGAAGGTTCCTGAGGCAGTTGCTACAGACTTCGTAAGAGGATGAATATTTATACTCAGCATAGAGTGTTCTGATGTATTCTGGAGTGCTGAACTGATGCAGAATCAGCAGCTCAGGTCCTTGAGATTTGTCTTGTGCTAATCATTATGAAAGAATGGAAACAAGGAATAGTCCTTGAAAGCTTCTTCTTTTTACTTGGATGCTGAACTTAACAGGCTTCAATGATGTGGATTTTTTTTTAAAAACAGTTCAATGATGTGGATGTTGTGGTTTTATTTTTTCATTTTACAACAATGAATTGTAACATGCTTATATTCTTTTTTGAAAGATTGACCTGTAAAATGCATTGCCATATATGTCCTTATGTGTAAAATCCACATTATCCATTCCAAATCATATCCTTCTAGCTTTACTGAGAATATCATTCTATATGGGAAAACATGCTATGGAGAAAATGGCAGTTAATTCAAGCCTCTTCTCAACAACCAATGGAAAATATAAGAAATGGCAATGAGAACAACATCTATCCAATTCCAACTGATGGATTGTTCTTCGAATGTTTGAGTCTCCTGCTTGCTTTTTAATCCCATGGTGTAGAATTTGAGTTTAGCTGATGAAATCATAGACATTTCTTATTTGAGAAGTTTTTGGATGCTTGAATTTGTAAATGGCTATCATTTTGTGTGTGGGTAATTATGCAATCGAGCATTCCCTGAAGCTTTAAGGGTGGCCATTCAAGCCCAGTTGGCTTCCCTCAGTCTTACAATTATTGAGCTATTGGTTATATGAGGTCAACCTCATGGAGGGAACTTCCCATGAGGTTGAGCTGTGTGGGCCTCACTGTGATGTGTGTTAAACATCAACACCATCAGTCAGATGCACCATTCCAAGGTGGCCCACTTGCTTAAAAACCAAGTCAATCCATGACTTGAGTGGACCACACCACCTACAACAGTTGAGAGGGGTTATCCTCCCATTAGAATGTTCATAATCATTTATTGGTCCCATCGAGATGTGGTTCTTTGTTTGGTGGGTCCCCTTTAGGGTCAGTTTGGGCGGTGAGATTAGAAGGGATTAGGTGGGATGGGATTCAAAAAACATAATTATTACCCCATTGCAGGGATTGTCCTCTGTTTCCATGGGATAAAATTAATGCCATGCTTTGTCGATAATACGGTGGTACATTGAATGGATATACCCACCATCATTTGAAATTACTGAGAATAACACGTGTTATATCTAAATTGTTCATTTGTTTTGTAACCTCATTTTATGGATGGGCCTAAAAATGAGGTAGATCCAAAACTTATGTAGCCCCAAAGAAGTTTTCAATGGTAAGTATTCAATCCCCGTTGCTTTCTATGGTGGGGTCCACTTGAGCTTTAGATTTACCTGATTTTTTGGCCCATGCTCTAAAATAATCTCGATAAATGGGTGGACGGTGTGGATATGGCCCACACATCATGGTGGGACCTACACAACTTCCCAAACATTGAGTGAAATTGGCACCGGACCTAATGCAATTCCATTTAATGTAATTCCAAGCTTTTCCATTCTTCCCAAACATGGAGTGGAATTAAATCCCATCCCACCTAATCCCTTCTAATCCCACGGCCCAAGCTGATCCTTAGGTTATGGGATAATCCCAAAAATCAGCGTATCCAGAACTCAAGTGGGCCATACTATTTGAATGGGCCATACTATTTGAAATAGTATGAAATCATGCCTAAAACATTTATAAGCACTTGTTAGGGCCCACTTGAGTTTTCACTACACCAAAATCTCTATTCAGGAACGGTTGAGATTTTGGTGTAGTGAAGCATAAACGCCACAGCAGTGTTGCATTATGTTGACATTCTCAAATATGGAAGCTTTCAAAACATTGTTTGGCTTCAGACATCTTACGTAATGAGGCTCTGTTGAATTCAGTGTTTCCGTCAAGGATTGTAATTGTAGCTGCAGTAATTAGATCATGACAGCATCAGCAATCATCTTGTCACTTAAAACTACACTTGCCGATTGGGCACACCAAAAACCAAATTCCAAAAATATGATCTCCACACTTTCAACTTAGACCTATGAATCAGTTCAGTTGCCACTCTTTGAAACAGGCTGGCTACCTAGAAAACTAGTTTAAAAAATTCAATGGTCAAGCTGTTTAAAACACAGCCTAACCAGAGTGACTTCTTAATTTGATTGAAGATGAAAAAGGAAAAAGTAAAAAAAAGAAAAGAAAAAAGAAGAGCAATTCAGAGTCATATCATGTTAGGGAATTATCAAAAAGGGCTCATGAATGAATAAAGTTAATCCTGAGTAATTTAGCAATTTTCCTTGAAAATGCAGTTTAGAAAAATTAGTGCAGCCAAAAAGATAAGACAAATTCTTTCTTAGGCCAAAATAATGTGGGAATAAAAGTTCGAGTTATCAAAATATGTTTTTCTAGTTCAATTTTAAACTACAATGATATTTTTACAATAAACGAGACTATGTTTTTCAAAATAGCAACTATTAGAAACTTTTCAATAAGGATCTAAGATGTCTCGGTTATCAACAAACTCTATGTTGCTCCCAATCAATTTCCACTCTCTCTTATTTATTTATTTATTTATTTATTTTTGTACTCTTCCTGCTCCATCTTAAACACATGCTGAAAAAGTACAGAATACATGCATCTTATATGTAACAAAAAAAGTTAATTGTGACCTGCACATATATGGTACAAAACGATGCCTTACATAGTGGAAATGTTGTTGCAGCTTCTCATTTGTGAAGTTAATACAGAACTGCCCAAAATTGCATGGCATGAAAAATTGAAAATTAACTAGCACAAATATGGTTATTAAAAATAAAAAAGAGACAGGCAGAAGTGGTGTTTTAAGAATTGGATTAATTGTTTTGCTTTAGTACGGGTTATCTGTTGGTCCTAAAACTTTCGAAACCATAGATGTCAAGGACAATCAGAGACTTTTGAGTTTGGATCTTGACCAATTGAGCAATTAATTATATCCACGAGCCTCTAGTAAAATGCTAAGCTCTTTAATATATGTCAAACATGAAAGCTAAGCTCTCTTGAAAACGAAGGAAGAAAATGTCAAATCTGAGCAAAAATTTCCAAAATGAAAATGCTCCATTTGAATTCATCATCGCAAATAACAGTAATAACAATGTAAAATTGATAAACAAGTAATCTCATTTTCTTGGCAAATTCAAAGGTACTAACATGTTAGTTATGAAGATGGACCTTCAAAATGAAGAAGTTACAAAAATTCCACTGGCATGAAGTGTTGTTCACTTAGCTTGCGAATCTCGTCCTCGTATAATTGAACACGTCTATCCAATGTATTCCTGATGGATTCCACCGTTGTTATATGCTG
This sequence comes from Magnolia officinalis, assembly GCA_021015155.1. Taxonomy (NCBI): domain Eukaryota; kingdom Viridiplantae; phylum Streptophyta; class Magnoliopsida; order Magnoliales; family Magnoliaceae; genus Magnolia; species Magnolia officinalis. The sequence goes on along the minus strand of JAJHSJ010000006.1, from coordinate 1,696,839 downwards.
GTGGTGAATTTGGGATTTTGAATTCTTGCAAGTGTGGCCATGGTTCAGTGATTGAGACTCTTGTTATCTGCTGGTCGTGCGTGCCTTAAAATTCATTGAGAATACTGGCCACTAATATCTAGATATTTTTATGTGTTGTTTCTTGGTTTTCTGTATTGAATTGAACTATAATTCCTAATCCCACTTCAATGGATTAGCTCCTAATGCATTCAGTTTTCTAATGCTTTTCGCTTGAGTGACAATTATGCAGCTTCATTATGAAAAGGTTGCCAGGCTTTTCAATGGACCTGATGCAGTGCATCCTGTGCATTGGAGGTATGTTGGTTTTGGTTTCAGAATGAAAATATTATTTTATCAAGAGCCATTATTAATGGATTTATAAGTTAAAAATCATTTTGAGAACAATACTCTGCCCATCACATAGGCCTTTATCCCACCAAGTTGGGGTCGGCTTTCAAATGCAGTTTGTAAAAATTCTATGATTGGCTGCTCGCCATCCACCAACCTTCCCAAACAAAATAGAATGAAGTATTTAATAAGAAGATAAGAAAATGAAGATACCATATCCATACCTTTACATCAGTTAATTTGTCACTGTCCTTTACATGTATCTCTTGCTTTGAAGCTTTCTGATTCCAACTTATATTCGTCGCAACATTTTCTTTGCCAACTCCCACCACTCTACTGAATTTGCTAGGAGCTGTGATCTGCTTAGATTTTGTAGCAACCTTTTCCTTTGGCGGATCTGCAGCATTACATGACCACAAAGGTTTTCTAGGTCTGGACGAATGGAGAACCTGCTACATATAGAAAATGCATGCATGCATCGTATGATGATTCCACACCTATGAACTCTATATTGAGGAATTATGTATGAATGACATTACCATTCACCACAACAGGACTAGATTTCAAGCATTTATGCTGCTGAGGTTTCAGAAAAATAAACAAACTAAATATTCAGTTCTGGAATGTGGACTAATTGCATTCTGGAATAAATAATCATGGCCGCTCATTTTTGGCATATATGAAGTCTTAGACTATTGAAAGCTTCCAAATCACAGCGTAGCCTAATGCTCATTTGATTCATCTCCCAAGGATCTTGCATTCTTGAAAAAATAATCATGGCCGCTCATTTTTGGCATATATGAAGTCTTAGACTATTGAAAGCTTCCAAATCACAGCGTAGCCTAATGCTCATTTGATTCATCTCCCAAGCATCGGATCACTGTCCAATGTTATCAGATACAGAACCTCCTAAACCATTCAAACTGTGATCCTCTAGATTTGATCAACCTAAAGTTCATATCAATGACTCAAAATACATGGAACAAACATATTCAAGGATTACAAAAACTAAAGAAAGTAAGAGCTGATTTAATAAAATGGAATGAAATTCACTTTGGTAGACTTGAAAATAAATTAATGGATCTCTAATACCATATAAATCATATTTGTTGGATTTCAAGCTTCTACCTAGAACTCGAGATCCTACCTGGAGTGGATATAGCTCCTTCAGGGATGGGTTCTTAACTAAAAATCTTCTCCGGCAAAAATCCCATGCCAGTTGGATTATTCTTGATCAAAGGTTGAGAAAGAAAATGTCCGATTCGAGGGCTGGATTTGTAGCTTAAGAAATGCTGTGTTGTGGCATTCAATGAGGTAAGAACTAGTTCTTGAAGGTTGTAACAAATTGCATTTGCTATTACAGAAAAACAGGCTTAAAATATACAAATTACTATATTCTCAGTCTAGCTAGCTATGAACTTGTGTGCCTGAATTCACCCCATTCCAGAAATTCCGAAGTGGAATGCAATCTGGCAAGTATTGCAACTATTGTAGACAGATGCAGCATATGGTTATAGGTGTGGAAACAGAGTAGATGCTTTCCCTATCTTGAATTTATTTGGGTAGAGTAGAATAGTCCTTTTTTCCATCTGGATTTGGACACGGGAGCTATGCAATGGTGGGAATTCTTCTTACCTTGTTACAGTGTGAATTTATCTGTAGGGCCTAAGTGGGTCCACTTGTGATCCATGGTGGATTGCACATCGCTCTATTGTCTCACTGATTGGACAATCAAAGCCATTCAAATGAGAACCTGCAGAATGATCCTTAAGACCCTTTTTTACTTGTATGAACGTTGTATCCAGTCATGGCTATTTTGGGTAATGTGCAATCCAAGGTGGAGTTATTCCTATCTGACAGTCTTTGTCGATCATAGATGGGGTTATGTAGGCCCCACATAGGAATCCCACTGTAATGAGGTAAGGGGAATTGGTACTGAATCATAGATGTTGGATACAGACATTTTCGCTAGCGACGACAATGTTACAGACACTTCTGATCAAAACATGTGCATTTAGGGGGTCTTGATCATCCCTACTGCCGGCACGATGCCAGTGTAATCTGTTGGTGATTGTCCCATAGTTTGCAATGCAGGCAGATCAACCTGGGACTCACCGAGTTAACACAGCCACACCATAGACAACAATTGAGAGCGGATATCCACCCCTTGAAACTTTTGAAATTGTTTATGGGCGTGTTTGGCCGGGTGCTGGATGTGGGCTATCCTGAGATTAGGAGGGTTATCCTGCGCCATCTCATCCCATCGCCCATTTGGGATGGCAGGATGTACCTCGCCTCGTAAACACCGCCCTTTAGCTAACATGGATTCTGCCAATCCCTGGATGTGATTTTTCACCTCTATGTGGGGTCCACCAAGATATCAATGAGATATCCACTCCGTCCATCATTTTCACCAGCCTACATTTAGCCATAAATCTGTTTTAAGGCAAATATAAAACAGTGAGTGGGGCACACCACAAGAAGCAGTGTAGATGCAAACCCATCCATTTGGGACGGTCCAAACGGGCTGCTGTATATCCCATGGGCTATCCCAAACCCATGGGATCAAGGGACAAACACTGACACCACCATCATTACCTTAAAATCCATTACATCCCACCTAATCCCGTCCGGCCAAACATGCCCTAAGAGCCCACTGAGATGTGGTTTAGAAATCCAGATCATCCATTGTGTGTCCCACTTAGATGAGGGGTCACACCAAGTTTCAGTGGTATCCAAAACTCAGGTGGGCCTTAGCAAGTGCTTTTAAATGTTTTAGGCATGATTTCACACCATTGCAAATAGTATGGCCCACTTGAGTTCCGAATATGGCTGATTTTTGAATATCCCATAACCTAGAGGGGACCCACCAAATGCACGGTGTGGATGTCTGATACCCATCACCATGGGGCCCACACTACTCGACCTCATAGTACCATTTCCCTGTGTATATATGTATAAGTATGTATATGTGTGTGTGAAAACTAATAAAACGTGGTTTATTAGGAATTGCATAAAATGAGATCCTATTTCACTAGTTGTGCAGTCATCTCAAATTTTTAGTGGACTTTGAGATACATAAATTTGAGCTTGAAATGCGTGACTTTATTCTTTGAAATTGGTGATGGCATGAATTACTGCTCTGCAATTCTTAGAAAAAACTATAGAAAATTTCAAAAGATCACCTTTTTAGTTTGCATGCCTCTTTGGATTCGTGGAAACTCTTAAGTCAATATCAAAAACTAAACTCACATTAGAGAAAAGGGAAATGTGCGGAAAAGAATGCGTTAACTTGTTTGTGTTGGCACACTTGATTTTCATGGAAATATTAAGAGGTCAAAAGCTAAAGAGCAAGAGCTCTCTCATACATGTGGTAATATATATTTAATAGGATTTTCTTTTGAGGAAATGGAAATTACTATTTGTTGAGGAAAACCAAGAAAGTAGAAAACAATTTCTATATATAGATTTGTTTTTCCGAACAAGGTAAAATGCTACATTCGTGGAAATTAATTTCATTCCATGGTTTTCCAAAGGAAAATCCATGAACCCTCTGGGGTTGATGGACATGTGAATTTGTTCATCTTTACATTACATTAGTGAAAGATTATCCAAGATTTACTTCAAAAGTGTCTGTAGTATATGAAATTGCCCCATCCACACAACCATTATAGTCAGTTATTGGAAAAATTCTGATAGTCTATAGACCATATTCGGCTGCAACTGGTGCAAGGTGTGGCCCTGACTTAAAGAAAATCACGGGTAGGAAGTACTGGAGTGATGAGAGTGAGAGATCATGCAAGACAGAAAGGTGCATGTTCAATTACAACCTGTCATCAACCAGCAATGATCCATGTGCATGACCTGGACAAAAGATCCAAGGGCCCATCTATCACAGCTTATAATTCACCAATGCATGGACAAAAGATCCAAGGGCCCATCTATCACAAGCTTATAATTCACGAATGCATGGACAAAATATCCAAGCGCCCATCTATCCCAAGCCTATAATTTACCAATGCATGGACAAAAGATCCAAGGGCCCATTTATTACAATCTTCTACAGTTACACTACATGACAGGTTTCATCATACATGGGATGGTAACAGGACTCACGTGAAGATAGATAAAAACAGAGGTTTTCGGCATGTGCTAATGTGGCATGTGGGTGCATGATCTGGGCCGTCCATCAGCCGGGCCTACCTTGTGCAAGAACTGGCCGAAAAACCGTCTGTCTCACTGTCTGGTGGGTCCTCTTTTTCCTGTCCATGTACTTTTCTAGTGTATGTGGCCCACTTGATGAGTAGATCAGCCTATTCTCTGGTCCAGACCATGTTCTTAGAGGACCCTATTTGAAGAATGGCCCAGATCTCTTCTTCACTCTGCCTTCACGCTGGCATCCACTGGTACTGATCCATGTGCAAAGGAATCACGCATGGATCACAAAAGATTTCAGGTCCTTTCCACCAAATTATTATAATTCATGCGAGGGGACCGGATTCACAGCAAAACAAGTGCAACCTGCAACTTAGTGTGTAAGGCCTATCATGTTGTACACATGAGATCCAGTCCGTCCATCATGTGCATCCCCTCATGTTCTTCTTGTTTTCCAAAATCAGGCTGATCCAAAACTCAGGCAGACCACACCACAGGTAACGGTTGAAATGGGGATGCCCACCACTCAAAACCTTCTAAGCCCACTTTTTTTTTTTTTCATACACAATCCAATCCGTTTAGAAGATAAGCCTCACCAGGATGGATATATGAACAAAAAATCAGGCGATTCCAAAAGTCTGGTGGCTCACATCATGTGATTTTATAGGTCTCAGGCCTGATTTTAGGGGTGTGGCCCACCTGAGTTTCCGATCGGCCTAATATTTGGGCTCCAAGGAGAACATGTTGGATGCACATGACATACAGGTTGGATTTCATGCACATATCATGTTAGGCCCTATGCATTGCGCTGTATGTTAAGCTTAATCTACAAAGCTTTGTAGAGGATCCGGCCTCCGTATTATTCTACAATTGTATGAGCAGGCAGATATCACACAAAAGCATACAGGCTCCCCCTTCGAAAGCCTACAAAACTCCAACTGCAGCATCTTTTCACCATGTCCCTCCTCCATCCCTCTCAAACTCGCAGCGTACACCTCACAAACACTAGGTTTGCTAGTTTCACAAGCGCACTCCTTCTACACGCAGCTTCATGCCAACTACTAGTGAAGCTGTACACGAATGAACTGAAAGGACGGTCCGGAGAAACTTGCAAATCTGTGAATGACCTAATATCTGAACAGTTCGCATTATGTACAGATGATCTACAGCGCGAGTGACACCTGATATATGGCTTGGATGGAATACATGTGTATCATGTTGGCATGTGTGGCTGCGTGTAGAGGTGCATGTGGATAGGTGCGTGTGTGGGGGAAGTAGGAAACCACATTACAAAAGGCAACCTCCCTAGACCAGTTCTACTGCAACAAGGGAAGCCAATGGCTAGGAAGACCCACGCAACATGGTGCACCCTCTTTCTCCTCTCCATTGCATCTCTTTCTAGTGCTTGCAACACATGCAACTTCCCACCTAAAGGTCCCCCAGTTAATCCATTTTGCCCCAGGGATACACTGAAACTGGGTGTATGTGCCGATCTGCTCGGAGGCGTGGTGGCCCCCGTGGTTGGGACCCCACCTCGTAGCAAGTGTTGCACGGTGCTCGATGGGCTGGTCGATCTCGAGGCTGCCGCCTGCCTTTGTACTGCCATCAAGGCCAATGTGCTCGGCGTGGTCAACCTCAACGTGCCGGTTGCACTCAGCTTGTTGGTTAGCGCGTGTGAGAAGAAGATACCAGATGGGTTCAAGTGTATCTAGGATGTCGAATCTCAGCCTCTGATCTCCCTTTCTTCTGTTATGTCCATCTCAAGATCTTGTTTTTTTTTTTTTTTTTTTTTTTTTTTTTTTTTTTTGTGAGTGAGATTGCATGCGAAAGTGTTGCTGTTGTAATTCCGTTTGCTTCAAGAAGGTATGGTAGTTATTGCTCGGATGTTGTTCGAGGTTTGCTACGGTGCATATCCAAGATATTGTTATACATAGGGAGGGCCTGTGGGGGCCACCATGATATCCGTATGACATCCACTCCGTCCATCAGTTTTGCTAGCTCGGGTTAAGATGCGAACCCAAAATCATGCTGATTCATAACTCATGTGGGCCACACCACATGAAAGAGTGATTTTGGGTTAAAAAACTAAAGTGGGCTACCTACACCACGTGAAAGAGTGGGGATGAAACACGCATTCGTTGAAACGTTCTTAACTATTGGCAGAGTGGTTTGTATTACCATGTTTAAAAGACTGGACGACCCGGATTGATTCTTTGGGTCCTGAGTTGAGTCACTCGGTAGACTGAACGAGTTAGACGGGAGTTTTCCCAGTCTTAAAACCAAGAGCCGTTGGGTGAGACTCCGGTCTCTCCCAAGACGGTGTGGCCCGTACTGTTAGGCTTAACTTGATGTATGTATTCTGTATCCATGCCGTTCATCCGTTTTTACAAATCATTTTAGAGCATTAACCTAAAAGTGAAGTAGATTCAATTATCAGGCAAACCATACCATAGTAAACAGTTGTGATTGACCATTAATAGGCCAAAAAAGTTTTGGATCAAGCTTATATTTGTCCTTTCCTTTCATCCAGGCTTATGTTACCTTATCAACAGATTGGATGTGGTAAATAAACACCATGGAAACATTAGAAGTTTTTAATGGTAGGGTGTTCCATCACCACTATTTCTTATGGTATGGTCCACCTGATAAATGGATCTGCTTCATTTTTGTTATGATGCTCTAAAATGATTTGGGAAAACGGATGGATGGCGTGGATACAGAATACATAAGTTAAGGTGGGCCCCACTGTAAGGGCGCACCCTCTTGGGTGAATCCGGGGGTCTCACTTAATCCACTCCCCTTTAAAACCAGGGTTTCTAGGGTTTGGAAGCGGATTGGCTAGTGTACCCGCACACCAGCTATATAGGTACGTGTCGTTCGAAGATGAACGCTCCTCGAGATCCGAGTTGTACGAACGCTTCAAAGGAGATAAAAGTTACATGGGCCCACAGTAATGTGTTTATTAAATCTATATCAAAACAAATTTCGTATTGATCCAAAACTTATGTGACCCAAAAAGGGTTTCAATGGTAGAGGTTCAATCCCCCCTGCTTTTTACAGTGTAGTCCACTTGATGGTTATATCTGTCTTATTTTTCGTATTAACCCTTGATACGAGCTCGCCAAATGGATGGACGGTCTGGATATAACATATATCTCATATGATCAGACCCACTGAACTTGCTGACGTCAATGCACCGGCTATATAGCCGGTGTGAGGTACCCCAACCAATCCCCTTCCGGTTTCTAGACTCTAGTTTCTATTACAACTTGCAGTTGCAATGGAATAGAATATTTAATTATCCTTGTAAAAAGCGTGGTGACTTTTGAAACTTACATAGCATAGTTGTGGTGTGGCACGGCAATCTAGGCCGTCCAAATCACAGATGCGAACGTGGACAAAGCATGGTCCAGAAATTACGCTAGGAATACAGATGATTTGGCACTTTCCTTTGAATTTAAACCGCTCGCTATTTTACTTTTAACTATTTTACCGCTACCTGTCGTGCTACAATGTTCAGGCACCATTGAAAGAAGAGCGCGAATCATCTGTACGGAAGACGAGAAAGTCGCTGGTCCAGGTCATTGTCGATGACTCAGTTCACTAAATAGGGACACCGTTTGGCTAGTGGTCGGTGCTATGTGGGCCCACAATAATGTATGTGTTTTATCCACGCCATTTATTTATTTTTTCAGATTAGTTTAGGGCTTGATCCCAAAAATAAGAAAAATTTAAATCTTAGGTGGACCACACCACAGAAAAATAGTAGTGATTGAATGCCCATGAAGTTTTAACATTAGCCGTTCAATCAACATTGTTTCCTATGACGTGGTCCATTTGAGATTTGGATCTATCTCATTTTTGAGCTCATGTTATAAAATGATATGGGAAAATGAATGAATGACATGGATGAAACACATATATCATGGTGGGGCCCGTAGAGCATCGACCACCGGACAATGGCTAGCGGCAGGGTCAATAGCCACAATCCGCGTCCACAAAATACGTTGAATTTCTCTCTCCGTGCTGCACAACGTAACTTTTTACCTGTGGAAATATTTTCGTCTTAGATCCACACTGTTCATAAAAAATTTCAAATAATTCCATAACATAAGCCTAAAAATGAGGTATATTCAAAACTCAAGTGAACCACACCAAAGAAAGTGGGGAGATTGAACATATTACCATTAAAACATTCGTAAGGCTAACCATGAGGCTTATTTGCAATCAAACTTATTCATAAGAACCCACATACCTGCATGGAGATAAAATACAAATGTCAGATTGATAAGAGCCTTTTGTAACCCTAAAAAGTTTTCAATGGTGGTGTCAATTCATAGTGTTCCTGTGGTGTGGTCCACTTGAGCTTTGGATCTGCGTAATTTTTATCCAAGAAACATGCAAATAAATGGATGTAAGTGTGAATTTAAGAGGGTCCTTACTTTTACCCGAGTGGTAGACTCCTTTGAGTTTCAACACCGGGCCAAGGGTTCGAATACCCATGGTGGTGAAATCCCACGGTGTGCATGTGTGTGCGTGTGGCGTGAGTGTGTGGGGGTGTGTGTGCGTGTAAAAGTGTGAAATTCACATCATGAATCCAAAATTTATGTTTGACACTTTTCTCACTGCATGATGTGCATTTAACTAAAATCTCAATAGTGGTCTACCATAAGTTTGTGTAAAATTAACTTCATTCACCAGGTGTATCGCTTAATCTTATTTATAGGCCCAAAAGTTAGCTCGGCTCCTGATTCAGGTAGACCTTAAGATTGGAAATAATATACATGACATACTTTTCCTAACTATTTCCCTTCGTATGGCCCACTTGATTCATGAACCAGACTTATTTTTGAGATCTATGGCTAAAATGAAGTGGCACACTTAGTGATTGGGTTAGATTTCACATAAACATTAAGGTGATGCACACCAATTTTTTAAGTAAAAAATCATCATTTTCATGTGGAGAAGTCAGCAGTGAGGTACATGGCTACCATTAGGGGTGCACATGGGTCGGTTCGGTCCAGATCTGGGGTGAAATCGGAACCGAACCGTTCCTAACGGTTCTACAATGTTTTGAACCGGAACCAGACTGTTAGCACCCCAGAACTGAATCGGAACCAGACCGTGGAAAACAGTGCGGTTCCACGGTTCTGGGCTTTTAAAAATCCAGCCCAATTAGATAATGTTCATAGCAAACTCACCCCTAATACTAGTAGTTGCAACATTCCAATATGGAAGGAATGTTCTCCATCACTCTCCAATTGTGGCTACTCTTAAATCTACTTCAGGTGACTCGTTCTTGAATTTTATTCTACTAGATTCGGGGCAATTGTAGGATTTGAGTGAATAGTCACAAGTTCTGGGATTTTAAGACTGCCTGATAAATCAAATGTATGCTTGACTTTCATACACCTCTCTTTCCATTTGGTCAATGATCCATAAAGAACTCCATAGTTATCTTTGAAAGGAATAGGAAATTGTAACAGCCATTGCATAGACATGTTTTGCATGTATTCACATGCACATGTATCTGTAGGTACTCAAGCAAGCGTCCTTAGTACACACGTACATGTGCACATATATTTTACTGTGGAGATAAATGTTTATATATGCATAATGAATAAGTGAAACCCATCTATTGATGCAACTTTCTATCCATTAATTGTTCATGGTTCGGATTCACGGTTCGGATCCACGGTTCGGATCACGGTTCGGTTCGGTTCTATAGGGCTCTAAACTGGAACCGATCCGTATCAAACGGTTCTCGAAATTTTGGAACTGGAACCGGAACCGGTGCTGTCTAGAACCGGACCAAACTGGACCGATCCAACGGTTCCAGTCCAGTTCCATGGTTCTACTAGTTCGATGTGCACCCCTAACTACCATGATATTTATGTGACTCGAATCATCAAACATGTTGCTTAATTTTAGAGGTAGAGCTCAAATATCAATTTACTTTGTGATTCAGGTGGGCTATAAATGAATACAGTAACCCTCACCCTGCAAAATGTTTTCTTTCATTCAGGCCATATTAATTGACAATGGGCATGATTTTTTTTTGTCTATAAGCCTATATTTTAGCTTTGTATGTAATGATTGGAGTGGATTTCATATTATCAAGAAATAAGGGTGGGTGTACCTTTCGCAAATTTTCCTTTGGCATGACTCACTTGAATCACATACGGATTTAATTTTTGGCTCTACAATTAAATTAAGGGATACACTTAGTAATCTAAACATCATGATATGGCCCCCCAATTTTGAAGTTAGTACAATGTTCATTTATTTATTCATTTTAACATCCAAACTGTCCATCTATTTCTATAGACAATTTTAGCACAGATTTTAGAAAAGTATACAGATTAAAATCTCATGTGGACCACACCACAGGAATAGTGGTGATTGAGTGTCTAACGGTTAAAAATTCCAAAGTTCTCATTGTAAGGTTTTTGTAATGTGTATTTGAAATCCAGCCTGTTGATACTGGAAAGAATATTTGGATGAATCATTGAAACCCATCTATTGATGCAGCTTTCTATCCATTAATTGTTCACGGTTCGGTTCGGTTCTATAGGGCCCTAAACCGGAACCGATCCGCATCAAACGGTTCTCGAAATTTTAGAACCGGAATCGATGTTGTCTAGAACCGGACCAAACTGGACCGATCCAACGGTTCCGGTCCGGTTCCATAGTTCGACCGGCTCGATGTGCACCCCTAGCTACCATGATATTTATGTGACTCGGATCATCAAACATGTTGCTTAATTTTAGAGGTAGAGATCAAATATCAATTTGCTTTGTGATTCAGGTGGGCTATAAATGAATACAGTAACCCTCACCCTGCAAAATGTTTTCTTTCGTTCGGGCCATATTAATTGACAATGGGCATGATTTTTTTTTGTCTATAAGCCTATATTTTAGCTTTGTATGTAATGCTTGGAGTGGATTTCATATTATCAAGAAATAAGGGTGGGTGTACCTTTCACAAATTTTCCTTTGGCATGACTCACTTGAATCACATACGGATTTAATTTTTGGCTCTACAATTAAATTAAGGGATACACTTAGTAATCTAAACATCATGACAGGGCCCCCTAATTTTGAAGTTAGTACAATGTTCATTTTGGTCAATCCATAGGAAAGGGTTGTAATGTGTTTTGAAAACACGCTTCTACCCAAGACCAATTTCTACCCTTTACCACCGTTTTCACGGTGCTTAACGAGACTTTGTCCTATCCTACCATGTGAGGACGGACTTAGTCTTGACAGAGGTTCTAGGGGGCCCACCATAATGTATGTATTTCATCCATGCTGTCTGTCCATTTTTTCCTGATCATTTTAGTCTATAAGACTAAAAATGATGTTGATCCAAATCTCAAGCAGACCACACCTAAGAAACAATGGGGATTGAATGCTTACCATTGCAAATTTCTCAGGGGCACAAAAGTTTTTGATCAAGCTGATATTTGTGTTTTTCTTTAATCAAGTCAAAGTAATCTTATAAACAGGTTGGATAGGAAATAATCATCAAGTAGATCTTAGGAAGGTTTCAATGGTATTGTCATTATCTCCACTGCTTCCTATTGTGTGGCTCACTTTAGACTTGTATCTGCCTTACTTTGTGGCTCATGCCTTAAAATGATCTGTTAAAATGGATGGATGGCATGGATGAAACACATACATCACTGTGGGCCTTAAAGAGGGATCGAGCCAGTCCTAGCAAGGGTGGGACACAATCTACGTCCGGACTTTTGAAACTTACATACAGGGCTGTTAACAGGCCGTGCCTAGGATAAGTGTCAGCCCAGATTTTGAACTTTTTGGGTCGGGTCAAAATTCTGATTTTCAGGCCCAAGCCCAGCCCATTGACACTCTACTTACATTACATAGCACAGTTGTGCAGAAATCTAGGCTGTCCAAATCACTGACCCAAATGTGGACGGGGCATAACTCGTAAGTTACACTAAGAAGACAAATGATCTTTTACCTTGAATTTAGATGGCTCACTATTTTACTTTTAACAATCTATTTAATATTTATAAATTGAATAGTTAAGATTGCTTGATTGGTGTATTTTTAGTGTATGATCCATCTACAATGAGAAGGAAATCTCCGACCATCATGGACCATCCTGATAGCTGAAAATCAGTGCCGGTTGTGAGGAGATGGGTCTCTAGCAATTTTCAAAATGGCATGGACCATCGCACTATATCATTTAGTGGATTGGAATTGTCTACATCACCTATTTTAACCATAGCATAAGGGCAAGGCCCATTTGGATCACTCTCCAAAACGGTGATAGAGGCCTAATTGACGTTTTGATCAAAATGGCAACTGTGCTTATGTGTTTGATGGGAGGCCCCGTTTTCTCTCCAGTGGGATTTGACTGGGCTACCAGCTGATGCCAGATCATATTTGAATAATTTCAATGTCTAATAATGACATGTAATCCAATCAAATCCCACCAATTTCGGTCACCCGTGAAAAGGGCCACTCCACAGAATAAAAAACAAAAAAAATGACCCGGATAAAGCTCAGTGGGTGTTACCCTTATCATGGGCTTACATTGATTGATTTATTTATTTATTTTAACATCCAAACCGTCCATCTGTTTCTATAGACAATTTTAGCACAGATCTTAGAAAATTATACAGATTAAAATCACATGTGGACCACACCACAGGAATATTGGTGATTGAGTGTCTAACGGTTAAAAATTCCAAAGTGCTCATTGTAAGGTTTTTGTATTGTGTATTTGAAATCCAGCCTGTTGATATTGTAAATAATATTTGGACGAAGGGAAAATACATATAACCGCTTGATCGAAAACTTTCGTGGCCCATACAAAAATTTTAATAGTCATTTATCACTATTTCTAGTGGTATGACCCATCTGAGACTTGGATCTTCTTAATGTTTCAGATGACGTCCTAAAATGAGATGAAGAAACAGATGTACGGTGTGGATATACTAAAAATACATCAAAGGGGCCCGCACACGATTAGGGTAACATCTTAAAAGCTGTTGTGGCGTAACTGCTAATCGGCTCTCGGTTAACACGGTGCATCGTACCATATGGACAGTGTGAATCTCATGAGAGTTCACCCACTAGCGGATTGGCTGGTGTTCCACATACCAACACACCAGCTATATAGCTGCTGTAGGTACGTGTCGTGCAAAGATGAGCACTGACGCACCTTGAGCTCCGTGTTGTACGAAGGGTTCAAAAGAGATCAAAGTTACATGGCACCTCAGTGATGTATTTATTATATCTACACCGTTCATCTATTTTTACAAATCATTTTAGAGCATTCTTAAAAAATTGAATCATATCCAAAGATCATTTGGACCACATCACAAATAGCAGTGGAGATAATGATTTTCACTGTTAAACAATTCGTAGGGCCCACATAACATTTATTTTTCATCCAATCTGTTCATAAGGCCACAAAGACCTGAATGAAATGAAGAGGAAAAACAAATTTTATACTGATCCAAAACTTCTTTGACCCTAAAAAGGGTTTCAGTGGTAGACGTTCAATCCTCCACTGCTTAATGCAGTGTGGTCCACTTAATAGTTATATCCGTCTTATTTTTAGTCTCAACCTCTCCAAATGCAAAGAAGGTTTGGATATATCACATACCTCTTAATCAGACCCACAGAACTTGCTGAGGTCAATAAAGCAGCTATATAGCTAGCACACCAGCCAATCCGCTTCCCGAGTAGGCTGAGAGTTGAGGCCCATAGGCTGGACCCAGGCGTTAGTTAGCCCCACTAATTAAGGTCTGAAACTTAGACCCGCATTCACTGGTTTAGTTAACATTGGTGGGCTGAGTTTTCATATTATAAGCCCATCATGACAAGCTCAATTCTGCCTGTTGGGCCTGATTTAGGTTGTTAGCCAACATGTATCCCTTGATATGACATATCAAAACATATTGACATTCATCATTATTGATTGAGTGCCTTTAATCCTAGTGTAGAGAAGGCCTCTGTTTCGGTTTGCCAAGTATCCTTTTGGTTCACTTGAATTAGTGGATGAATTATCGAATGCACGTTGTTCACTTTTGTACATTTTCAGTGAGTTTGTTCTTATTGGTCTGACTGATGGAACGTATAATTTTAAATAAGCGTAGGTTTTATTTTTAATCTTATAGGAAGTGTATAAATACTCTCCTAACCGTAATTATGGTTAGAGAACTAAGGTAGAAATAAGGGATTTGGAGCCTAGCATGAATATTTAAGGGGTTCGGGAGGAAAGTTAGAATTTTTATTGTAAGTTGTTCCATTTCTTGTGACCTTGTTACGGTTATAGTAGGTTGATTGTCGCTTTGTGCTATGATTTTTTTTTAAATCTTTTTTTTTTTTGACAAAAAAATTTCATGTAAAATTTTGTGTATTTTATGTGTGTGTTTGAATTTTTTGTTCTCTATTACTTATTTGATTTGCTTTAAGGTTGCTTTCGTGTCCAATAATAAAAATCTTTTAAACAATAAAAATCAAGAGTTAAAGCATATTAGTTGATAATACCTTTTTACGTTTCATTTGTTACATTTTGATAGTTGAAAAGAAAGCAAGCTATGTCAAAATGACAATTTGAAAATGGAAAATAAAGAAGTAATATAAACTTATAAAATTAAGGCATGATTACCACACAAAATTTAAGTCAATTTATGATTTGTAGTCACTCCAAGTTGAATATGCTTCTTTTGAATTATTCCTCAGTGCAATAGAAGTCTTGGACAGTTAACTTTTATAATACAATAACTAAGCACAGTCATAATGGCGCATTTAATGTACATAAGTCCGAACCATTTACACCTTGATCCATAGCTCAAGTGGTAGACTGAGTGAAGATACCTCGTTTCAACACTGAGGTCTTGGTACCGATTCTCCATTGTGGGTGGCTAGCAGTGAAGTGTGTACTGACAGTGGGGTGTACTAACAAGCTATCAAAAAAATAAAAATAAAAATTGAACTACTTATAGCCTTGACTTGAATTGGTAAATAAATCTGAAAAACCAAAAAATTAGAATAATAAGAAATGAAAAGCTCAATGGACAGATTTTCAAAATAAAAGAAGGATGTAACCCTTTGGATGAACCTGAACTAGCCACAAACAGGCATTCAATATTCTGATTCACTATTTTCATATATAAATCTTTGATCAATAATAGAACAAGATTCATTTTACAATTAGAGCTTGTTCATACACACCCCAAAACGGACATCCGATGAATAAAAACTATTTTGAGCCAAACTCCTTTTTACAAGCTAACTTGTGATCATAGGAAAGGATTCACACCTATAAAGTGTTTTTTTTTTTTTTTTTTTAAAAATAATTTTGTTTTACACACGCACACGCACCCCACACACTCACGCTTTGGATTTCACCACCCATGGGTACTCAACCCTTGACCAGGTGTTGAAACTCCTGAGAGTCTAAATAAATAAATTCACACTTATACAGTTGTACATATTATAGAAAAATAAATTCATGTATTAGTTGCCATTTATTGTATTGGTCACTAGCCATCTATGGCCAGCTGTTTGTGAGGCATTTTGATTGTACTGACCATGATGCTTGATGGAGATGGTTTAATTGTCCTTGTGACTGTGTGCTTATGGGACGTGGATTGCGTCCTACTTAGTCTCCAGCTGGGAACGGGTGGCAGTTTTGAATGGCCACTGTGATGTATGGGTCTTATCCACACTGTCCATCCATTTTTTTCCTAGCATTTTAGGGGAGGCAGATCCAAGGACCACACCATTGGAAGCCGCAGTGATAATGATCATCACCCATGCTGTTTATTTGCCATCCACCGTCGAACTTATTCATAAAGTCATATATATATATACCTAAAACACAAATATCAGCTCCATCTGCCCTGGAGAAGTTTTCAATTGTAAGAGTTTATCTCCATTGTACAGTCCACTTGAGCCTTGCATCTACCTCAATTTAGGGTTTATATCTTAAAATGATATGAAAAAAATGGACGGACGGTGTGTATAATACCCACACATCGCAGTGGCTACTCAAAGCTGCTGCCCGTTCCCAACCTGAGATAGGTGGAGGAAGTACGCAATCCGCATCCGTGCTTATGTAAAGAAGAAAAGAAAGCACATTCACATCACATAGCCACTTCCATAAATGCCGTGTCCATTCTCAGGAGTCCTACCATGAGGGAAAAAAAGAAAAAAAAAAAAAAGGAACAGGAGTTTTTCTTACATGAATGATTTCACAAATGCAAAATAAAAAATAAGTAAATGCCTTGGGCCTGTTTGGATGTACCCTGGAGTGGAGCTGAATCGAATGCCAATTTCGTGGAAGTTGAGCTTTTTGCTGCATTAATTAAAAGTGGACCACAAGGTGTGGTTTTAGCTCCTATCGGTAAATTTCTTCCCTAAAATGGTTGAATGGCACTCCAAGTGCCCCGAATTTGGCCAATTGGACAAATAACCAATTTAAATGGGTCATCTAACTTATTTATGAATCACCATAGGCATGTTTGATTTTTGTGAGTATTTTGTCTTAAAAATTAGTTAAAAAAGTGTCAAATTAAATTTGTGAGCCTCATCATGATGCATGTAAGATATCCATGCTATTCATCTGTTTTACCGAAACATTTTAAGATACGAGCCAAAAAAATGAAACAGATCCAAAGCTCAAGTGGCCCACACCACAAGAAACAATGAACATAAAAGTTCTAGTATTGAAATATTTTTTATTCCTAGAGCCTAGAAGACTGTTTATCTGTCATCTAACCCATTCATAAGGTAAAACGTACATGGATAAGGAAAATGAACAAATTTCAAACCCTAAAAAAGATTTTAATAATAGGCCTTTAATTTCCACTGTTTCCTATGATGCAGTTCACTTGACCTTTAGATTTACTTTATTTTTGAGCTCATGCCCTAAAATCAGCTAGCAAAATGGATGAACGGCATAAATGAGTCATATGCATCACATTAGGTCTCACGTGAAATTCACATTTCACCTCAATTTTAGTATTCAAAAACAAAACGTGAACCCTACCTTGAAAATGGTGCTCAAACTACGGTGGAAAATAATTAATATCTATTTTCAAGTATTAACAATAGTGAATTAGAAAACAAATAGCTTCTAAATTCAAATTGTTAGAGCATACCGTGTCTGCATTGTATAATGTTGGTTAGCCTTCAAACTACCATACTAATTTTATATTATAAATAAGGGAAAGGTGGGTAAGGTCACCAACCCTAACTTTTCTAGCACTAAAAGAATAAAAAAATAAAATAAAAACCCAGCCATCAATCCACCTAATTTGGTCAGCACCTTTAGCCCATGATCTTAATTGAAATAGACCTAAGTCAAGATTTTAATTGTACATCCTTCTAACTAGGTGCCTCTTTCACTTCCTAGCTATTTATACTGGTTAGAATTCAGATCCTCTGCTTGCCACAAGTAAGAAATTAACATTTTAGAACTGACTCAACTATAGTTAAGCTAGCCCATTTGTTAAAACCTTGATCCTGCAAGCTCAATACATAATGTTTTTTTTTATTACTAATGTCATTGCAGATAGATGTATGAGACCCTATATGGCTTTTGATTCAAAGTGTCAGGGCTATTTAATACAATTGCAGCAATGGCCCAGTTGATAAGTTGGACAAACTAGCCAATTTAATTTATAGTTCTATACTATTATATAAATGCAAATGCTATTTATTTTTTCGGGCTTTTGCATGACTGAAATATTCTATTAAACGATAATGTTCCCTCAATCAATTCGTTAATTACATACTCTCTATTTCATCATTCATTGTGGCCCGCCGGATTCTGTATGTGCCATCCAATGTATGCATTACCAAAGGCTACCATGATGATGGGATGCCTTAAAATTATCTTTTAAAAAAAATCCACAACTCAGGTGGACCACACCACAGGTAACAATGAGCATGGGATCTCAACCATTGGTTTGGTCCATATGATGGTTGGAGTGGCCGGATATTTTATGTGTCCCACCCTTTGTGACCGTGTGCTACATCTAGTGAATGGATTTGATGAAAGGGAAATCGGACTGCTCAATAGGCATTTATGGTACTGAGTAAACTCTGCCGGGCCAACCCCATGAATGTATGTGATTTATCAAGCTGTCCATCTATTTTTACAGCTCATTTTACTAGTTGAGCTTAAAATTTTAGCATGTCCAAAGCTCAAAGTAGACCACACCACACGAAACAATGGGAATAATGATTTCCACAGTTGAAACCTTCCTAAGGCCTACATTGATGTTTATTTGTCATCCAACCTAATCATTAGATCACACGGATACAGATGAAGGGAAAACACAAATATCAGCTTGATCCAAAACTTCTATGCTTTCAACGGTAGATGTTCAATCCCAATCATTTTTCAATGGTAGATGTTCATTTCACAGGGTTTCCTATGGTGTGTTCCACTCCAGCTTTTGATATGCTTCATTTTTGACTCATGCACTAAAATTATCAAGTAAACAGATAGACGGAATGGAAAAAACGCATAAATCACGATGGGTCCTACAGAGTTTACTCTGATGAAAGATAAATACCATGGTGGCCCCACACACATGTATGGTTTGCATCACATCTCCATTTTCCCTGTTGTGTGGTCCAGAGAAGTTGTGAACCTGGCCAATTTCTGTTTCCGTGCTGTACCATCAAGGAGAGCACTTGATAGATGGAATGGATCTTACGTATACAACACAGTTGGCCATGAAGCTTGGGTGTTTTATGCGCTGCCTAAAACATGTGTTTTAGCGGATTCCTCTGTATAGATACCACTAGACAGGATACGAAAGAGACAGGTACCAAAACTTTCTATAACACCTGCTTTTACACACGCCTAAAACACCCTAACTCCATGGGCCCCACCATATTGTATACGTGGAAAACACACCGTCCATCAGGTGAGAACACTTATTTTACCGGACATATATATAAAATAATATCTCGATAAAAATGAAAAAAAAAAGAAAAGAAACTCATATAGGCCATACCATTGGTAACTAAGACCTCCAGGGTTATTTTTCAAGATTAATTTTGTATCTTACCTTCATCTTGTGATTCACACCGGATTAACGGGTTTGATGAAAGATACATGCAATGGTGGCCCCAAACAAACCTACGGTTGGTCGGCCATAAGACCTTAAAATTTCTTTGACAAGATGATCCTGTCCATTGATAGTTGAATTTTGACCGTTAAGATATCAAACTGGACTCATAAATCAGCTGATAGATCATCCGTTTGCCTGTTTTATGGATATATCTCTTTCTAACTAGGTGCCGCTCTCACTTCCTTATGTCAGTTTGTACCATAGTGGGTGTACCTTACGCAAATTTTCCTTTGGCATGACTCACTTGAATCACTTGCGAATTTAATTTTTGGCTCTACAATTAAATTAAGGGATACACTACTAATCTAAACATCATGATAAGGCCCCCAATTGAAGTTAGTACAATGTTCATTTTGGTCAATTTATGGAAAGGGTTGTAATGTGGTTTATTTATTTTAATTGACAATGAGCATGATTTTTTGTCCATAAGCCTATATTTTAGCTTTGTATGTAATGATTGGAGTGGATTTCATATTATCAAGAAATAAGGGTGGGTGTACCTTTTGCAAATTTTCCTTTGGCATGACTCACTTGAATCACGTACGGATTTAATTTTTGGCTCTACAATTAAATTAAGGGATACACTTAGTAATCTAAACATCATCATTGGGGCCCCCAATTTTGAAGTTGGTACAATGTTCATTTGTTTATTTATTTTAACATCCAAACTGTCCATCTATTTCTATAGACAAATTTAGTATAGATTTTAAAAAATTATACAGATTAAAATCTCATGTGGACCACACCACAGGAATAGTGGTGATTGAGTGTCTAACGGTTAAAAATTCCAAAGTTCTCATTGTAAGGTTTTTGTAATGTGTATTTGAAATCCAGCCTGTTGATACTGAAAAGAATATTTGGATGAATCATTGAAACCCATCTATTGATGCAGCTTTCTATCCATTAATTGTTCACGGTTCGGTTCGGTTCTATAGGGCCCTAAACCGGAACTGATCCGTATCAAACGGTTCTCAAAATTTTGGAACCAGAACCGGAACCGGTGTTGTCTAAAACCGGACCAAACCGGACCGATCCAACGGTTCCGGTCCGATTCTACGGTTCGACCGGCTCGATGTGCACCCCTAGCTACCATGATATTTATGTGACTCGGATCATCAAACATGTTGCTTAATTTTAGAGGTAGAGCTCAAATATCAATTTGCTTTGTGATTCAGGTGGGCTATAAATGAATACAGTAACCCTCATCCTGCAAAATGTTTTCTTCCATTCGGGCCATATTAATTGACAATGGGGGCATGATTTTTTTTTGTCTATAAGCCTATATTTTAGCTTTGTATGTAATGATTGGAGTGGATTTCATATTATCAAGAAATAAGGGTGGGTGTACCTTTTGCAAATTTTCCTTTGGCATGACTCACTTGAATCACATACGGATTTAATTTTTGGCTCTACAATTAAATTAAGGGATACACTTAGTAATCTAAACATCATGATATGGCCCCCCAATTTTGAAGTTAGTACAATGTTCATTTATTTATTTATTTTAACATCCAAACTGTCCATCTATTTCTATAGACAATTTTAGCATAGATTTTAAAAAATTTTACAGATTAAAATCTCATGTGGACCACACCACAGGAATAGTGGTGATTGAGTGTCTAACGGTTAAAAATTCCAAAGTTCTCATTGTAAGGTTTTTGTAATGTGTATTTGAAATCCAGCCTGTTGATACTGAAAAGAATATTTGGATGAATCATTGAAACCCATCTATTGATGCAGCTTTCTATCCATTAATTGTTCACGGTTCGGTTCGGTTCTATAGGGCCCTAAACCGGAACCGATCCGTATCAAATTAACGGTTCTCGAAATTTTAGAACCGGAACCGGTGTTGTCTAGAACCGGACCAAACTGGACCGATCCAACGGTTCCGGTCTGGTTCCATAGTTCGACCGGCTCGATGTGCACCCCTAGCTACCATGATATTTATGTGACTCGGATCATCAAACATGTTGCTTAATTTTAGAGGTAGAGCTCAAATATCAATTTGCTTTGTGATTCAGGTGGGCTATAAATGAATACAGTAACCCTCACCCTGCAAAATGTTTTCTTTCGTTCGGGCCATATTAATTGACAATGGGCATGATTTTTTGTCTATAAGCCTATATTTTAGCTTTGTATGTAATGATTGGAGTGGATTTCATATTATCAAGAAATAAGGGTGGGTGTACCTTTCGCAACTTTTCCTTTGGCATGACTCACTTGAATCACATACGGATTTAATTTTTGGCTCTACAATTAAATTAAGGAATACACTTAGTAATCTAAACATCATGATATGGCCCCCCAATTTTGAAGTTAGTACAAAGTTCATTATTTATTTATTTTAACATCCAAACTGTCCATCTGTTTCTATATACAATTTTAGCACATATTTTAGAAAATTATACAGATTAAAATCACATGTGGACCACACCACAGGAATAGTGGTGATTGAGTGTCTAACGGTTAAAAATTCCAAAGTGCTCATTGTAAGGTTTTTGTATTGTGTATTTGAAATCCAGCCTGTTGATACTGTAAATAATATTTGGACGAAGGGAAAATGCAAATAACCGTTTGATCCAAAACTTTCGTGGCCTATACAAAAATTTTAATAGTCATTTATCACTATTTCTAGTGGTATGACCCATCTGAGACTTGGATCTTCTTAATGTTTCAGATGACATCCTAAAATGAGATGGATAAACAGATGGACGGTGTGGATATACTAAAAATACATCAAAGGGGCCCACACACGATTAGGGTAACATCCTCTAAGCTGTTGTGGCGTAACGGCTAATCGGCTCTCGGTTAGCACGGTGCATCGTACCATATGGACAGTGTGAATCTCATGAGAGTTCACCCACGTGGCTATTGGTGCGCGAGTCGGAGGAAGCGGATTGACTGGTGTTCCACATACCAACACACCAGAGCTGCTGTAGGTACGTGTCATGCAAAGATGAACACTTACGCACCTCCAGCTCCATGTTGTATGAACGGCTCAAAGGAGATCAAAGTTACATGTCCCCACAGTGATGTATTTATTATATTTACATCGTATATCTATTTTTACAGATCATTTTAGAGTATTATCCAAAAATTGAATTATATCCAAAGATCAATTGGACCAAACCACAAATAGCAGTGGAGATAATGATTTTCATTGTTAAACAATTCGTAGGGCCTACCGTAACGCTTTATTTTCCATCCAATCTGTTCATAAGGCCACAAAGACTTGACTGAAAAGGAAAAACAAATTTCGTACTCATCCAAAACTTCTATGACCCCAAAAAGGGTTTCAATGGTAGACGTTCACTCCCGTTGTCCACTTAATAGTTATATCCATCTTATTTTTACTGTGAAGCTCCGTGATATGTATAAAAGGTTTGGATATAACACATACCACATAATTAGACCCACGGAACTTGCTAAGGTTAATAAAGCAGCTATATAGCTTGCGTGAGGTACACCAGCCAATCCACTTCCCGACTAGGCTGAGAGTTGAGGCCCATAGGCTGGACCCAGGCGTCAGTTTAGCCCCACTAATTAAGGTCTGAAACTTAGACCCGCATTCACTGGTTTAGTTAACATTGGTGGGCTGAGTTTTCATATTATAAGCCCAATCATGACGAGCTCAATTCTGCCTGTTGGACCGGACTTAGGTTGTTAGCCAACGTGTATGCCTTGATATGACATATCAAAACATATTGACATTCATCATTATTGATTGAGTGCCTTTAATCCTAATGTAGAGAAGACCTCAGTTACCGTTTACCAAGTATCCTTTTGGTTCATTTGAATTAGTGGATGAATTATCGAATGCATGTTGTCCACTTTCGTAAATTTTCAGTGAGTTTGTTCCTATTGGTCTGACTGATGGAACATATAATTTTAAACAAGTATAGGTTTTATTTTTAATTTTATAGGAAGTGTATAAATACTCTCCTAATTGTGATTATGGTTAGAGAACTAAGGTAGAAATAAGGGATTTGGAGCCTAGCACGAATATTCCAGGGTTCAGGAGGAAAGCTAAAATTTTTATTGTAAGTTGTTTCATTTCTTGTGACCTTGTTACAATTATAGTGGGTTGATTGTGATTTTTTATTTTTATTTTTGGCAAAAAAAATTCATGTAAAATTTTGTGTAATTTATGTATGTGCTTAAATTTTTTGTTCTCTATTCTTATTTGATTTGCTTTAAGGTTGCTTTAGCGTCTAATAAAAAAAATCTTTTAAACAATAAAAACCAAAAGTTGAAGCCTATTAGTTGATAATACCTTTTTACGTTTCATTTATTACATTTTGATAGTTGAAAACAAAGCAAGCTATGTCAAAATGACAATTTGAAAATGGAAAATAAAGAAGTAATATAAACTTATAAAATTAAGGCATAATTACCGCACAAAATTTAAGTCAATTTATGATTTGGAGTCCCTCCAAGTTAAATATGCTTCTTTCGAATTATTCCTCAGTGCAATAGAAGTCTTGGACAGTTAACCTTTATAATACAATAACTAAGCACAGTCATAATGGCGCATTTAATGCACATAAGTCCGAACCACTTACACCCTGATTGATAGCTCAAGCGGTAGACTGAGTGAAGATACCTCATTTCAACACTGAGGTATTGGTAACGATTTCCCATTGTGGGTGGCTAACAGTGAAGTGTGTACTGACAGTGGGGTGTACTAGCAAGCTAACTCAAAAATAAAAATAAAAAATTGAACCACTTATAACCTTGACTTGAATTGCTAAATAAATCTGAAAAACTGAAAAACTAGAATAATAAGAAATGAAAAGCTGAATGGACAGATTTTCAAAATAAAAGAAGGATGTAACCCTTTGGATGAACCTGAACTAGCCACAAACAAGCATTCAATATTCTGATTCACTATTTTCATATATAAATCTTTGATCAATAATAGAACAAGATTCATTTTACAATTAGAGCTTGCTCATACACACCCCCAAAACGGACATTTGATGACTAAAAGCTATTTTGAGTCAAACTCCTTTTTACAAGCTAACTTGTCATGGGAGAGGATTCACACCTATAAAGTGTTCTTTTTTTTTAAAAAAAATTTAATTTAATTTAATTTTTTTTAAAATTTTTATTTTACACACGCACACGCACACGCACCCCCACCCACTCCTGCTTTGGATTTCACACCCATGGGTACTCAACCCTTGACCAGGTGTTGAAACTCCTGGGAGTCTAAATAAATAAATTCACACTTCTTCTTTTTTAACATACGCATGCACACTCCCACGCACTCACGCTAGTGGAATTTCACCACCCATGCGTACTCGAACCCTTGACCGGAGTTGAAACTCCTGAGAGTCTACCACCCGAGCAAGAGTAAGGACCCAATTATAAAAAAAATAAATTCATGTATTAGTTGCCATTTATGGTATTGGTCATTAGCCATCAATGGCCAGCTGTTTGTGAGGCAATTTGATTGTACTGACCATGATGCTTGATGAAGATGGTTTGATTGTCCTTGTGACTGTGCTTATGGGACGCGGATTGCGTCCTACTTGGTCTCCAGCTGGGAACGGGTGGCAGTTCTGAATGGCCACTGTGATGTATGGGTCTTATCCACACCGTCCATCCATTTTCTCATAGCATTTTAAGGGAAGCAGATCCAAGGACCACACCATTGGAAGCAGCGGTGATAATGATCATCATCCATGCTGTTTATTTGCCATCCACCATTCAACTTATTCATAAAGTTATATATATATACCTAAAACACAAATATCAGCTACATCTGCCCTGGAGAAGTTTTCAATTGTAAGAGTTTAATCTCCATTGTGCAGTCCACTTGAGCCTTGCATTTACCTCATTTTTGGGTTTATATCCTAAAATGATATGTAAAAAATGGACGGACGGTGTCTATAATACCCACACATCGCGGTGGCCACTCAAAGCTGCTGCCCGTTCCCAACTTGAGATGGGTGGAGGAAGTACGCAATCAACATCCGTGCTTATGTAAAGAAAAAAAGAAAGCACAATCACATCACATAGCCCCCTCCATAAATGCGTGTCCATTCTCAGGAGTCCCACCATGAGGGGAAAAAAAGACAAAAGACAAAATACAAAAAAAAAAAGGAACAGGAGTTTTTCTTACATTAATGATTTCACAAATGCAAAATAAAAAAGAAGTAAATGCCTTGGGCCTGTTTGGATGTACCCTGGAGTGGAACTGAATCGAATGCCAATTTCGTGGAAGTTGAGCTTTGCTACATTAATTAAAAGTGGACCACAGGGTGTGGTTTTAGCTCCCATCCATAAATTTCTTACCTAAAAGTATCGGCTTAAATTTGCGAGCCTCATCATGATGCATGTAAGATATCCATGCTATTCATCTGTTTTACCGAAACATTTTAAGATATGAGCCAAAAAAATGAGACGGATCCAAAGCTCGAGTAGCCCACACCATAAGAAACAATGATCATAAAAGTTCTACTATTGAAATGTTTTTTACTCTTAGAGCCTAGAAGACTGTTTATCTGTCATCAAACCTATTCATAAGGTAAAACGTACATGGATAAGGAGAAAGAACAAATATCAAACCCTAAAAAAGATTTTAATAATAGGCCTTTAATTCCCACTGTTTCCTATGACGCGGTTCATTTGACTTTTAGATTTACTTTATTTTTGAGCCCATATCCTAAAATCAGCTAGCAAAATGGATGAACGGCATAGATGAGTCATATGCATCACAGTAGGTCTTACGTGAAATTCACATTTCACCTCAATTTTAGTATTCAAAAAGCAAAACGTGAACCCTACCTTGAAAATGGTGCTCAAACTACCGTGGAAAATAATTAATATCTATTTTCAAGTATTAACAATAGTGAATTAGAAAACAAATAGCTTCTAAATTCAAATTGTTAGAGCATACCGTGTCTGCATTGTATAATGTTGGTTATCCTTCAAACTACCATACTAATTTTATATTATAAATAAGGGAAAGGTGGGTAAGGTCTCCAGCCCTAACTTTTCTAGCACTTAAAAAGAATAAAAAAATAAAATAAAAACCCAGCCATCAATCCACCTAATTTGGTCAGCGCCTTTAGCCCATGATCTTAATTGAAATAGACCTAAGTCAAGTTTTTAATTGTACATCCTTCTAACTAGGTGCCTCTTTCACTTCCTAGCTGTTTATACTTGTTAGAATTCAGATCCTCTGCTTGCCACAGGTAAGAAATTAACATTTTAGAACTGATGCAACTATAGTTAAGCTGACCCATTTGTTAAAACATTGATCCTGCAAGCTTAATACATAATGCTTTTTTTTTTTTATTACTAATGTCATCTTAAATAGATGTATGAGACCCTATATGGCTTTTGATTCAAAGTGTCAGGGCTATTTAATACAATTGCAGCAGTGGCCCAGTTGATCAGTTGGACAAACTAGTCAATTCAATCTATAGTTCTATACTATTATATAAAGGCAAATGCTGTTTATTTTTTCAGGCTTTTGCATGACTGAAATATTCTATTAAACGATAATGTTCCCTCAATCAATTCGTTAACATACTCTCTATTTCATCATTCCGTGTGGCCCACCGGATTCTGTATGTGCCATCCAATGTATGCATTACCAAAGGCTACCATGATGATGGGATGCCTTAAAATTATCTTTAAAAAAAATTAAAAAAATCCACAACTCAGGTGGGCCACACCACAGGTAACAATGAGCATGGGATCTCAACTGTTGGTTTGGTCCATATGATGGTTGGACTGGCCTGATATTTTATGTGTCCCACCCTCCGTGACTGTGTGCTACATCTAGTGAATGGATTTGATGAAAGAGAAATCCAACCGCTCAATAGGCGTTTTGTACTGAGTAAACTCTGTTGGGCCAAGCCTCCAAATGCATGTGGTTTATCCATGTTGTCTATCTATTTTTCTAATTGAGCCCAAAATTGAAGTATATCGAAAGCTCAAGTAGACCATACCGAGTAAAACAATGGGAATAATGATTTCCACTATTGAAATCTTTCGAAGGCCCACAGTGATGTTTATTTGTCATCCAACCTAATCATTAAATCACACGGACATGGATGAAGGGAAAACATAAATATCAGCTTGATCCAAAACTTCTATAGCCCCAATAATTTTTCAAGCTGTAGATCAATTAACAGGTTTCCTATGGTGGGTTCCACTTGAGCTTTTGATATGCTTCATTTTTAGGCTCAAGCTCTAAAATTATTGGGTAAAATAGATAGATGAAGTGGGGAAAAAAAAAATACATAAATCACAATGGCCCCACAGAGTTTACTCAGTATGCTTCTGATAAAAGATAAACACCATGGGGCCCACCATATTGTACACGTGGAAAACACACCGTCCATCAGGTGAGAACCCTTATAGGCCACACCATTGGTAACTAAGACCTCAAAGGTCATGCAATGCATCCCGCTTGAGTTTTGTTTCAAGATTAATTTTGTATCTTACCTTCATCTTGTGATTCACACTCGATGAACGGGTTTGATGAAAGATACATGCAATGGTGGCCTCAAACAAACCTATGGTTGGCTGCGCATAAGACCCTAAAATTTCTTTGACAAGATGATCCTGTCCATTGATAGTTGAGTTTTGACCATTAAGATATCAAACTGGACTCATAAATCAGCTGATAGATCATCCATTTGCCTGTTTCATGGATGTATCTCTTTCTAACTAGGTGCCGCTCTCACTTCCTTATGATTGTACAATAGTTCTAAAACATGGTGAACTCGAACTCAGCTGAGTCAACTCGACTTGATGGGATTTTGAGCTGCTTCACTAATAATCTTGGTTGTAAGCATGACTCGGCCTCGAACTTAACCTCTAGCAGAAGGATAGAAGTCTCTGACAAACAAGCCAAGCACTATACTTTTGTAAACCTTTTCTCATTTTAAAATTTTATCTATAAATATGAATGTTTAAAATATTTAGAAACAATATTAATTTAATTATTAAACATCTAGTTGAGTCGAGTGATGACTCATTTGAGTCTCCAAATCAACTTAACCTGTCTAGAAGTCGATACAAGTCAAGTTTTCAAGATTTTAAACCATGGTTTATGCCTGAGAGCATTTTGGAACTGATGCTTTCTCGCTCGCTCACTCGAATCTGTTGTCACTTCGTTTCATACTTCGTGTAATCTTAGTTTAGGTTGTCCACTTCTTAGAACATTGATCTTGCTAGCTTACTGTAGAGTTCTCTTTTAATTTGTCAATAACACATTACCCTTTTAGAACATTTGAAGCATCCATGATCAAGCAATTCTGTTTATTGGTCTATCCTCATTTTATTTTCTATATATATTTTTTATTACATTTCAAGCATTAATCAAAAAAGAAAAAGAAAAGCTAGATTCTTTGTGCTAGAGCTTAGAATGCACGTACATTGGATCTTGACAAAGAGTTGAATTCCTATTTCTAGAGCTATTGGAACTTACTCCTTTTGTCTTTCCTTTGTTTCTTTAGTTTATAGGACATATGAAGTTGTTGGGGGCCGTTGCACAAAACCTTAGGATCTAGCCTCCCAAAAACACCAGAATTATGAGATAATAAAGCAATGAAATAAATCAAAGCACAAACCAGATGACATAAGATATTTTTACATGGAAAACCCTCGAAGAGGTAAAAACCATGGGGCCTTGTCCAGATCAACAATCAACTATGAAGTAGAACGTTACAACCGATCACAAGCATACGTTGCTTGGATCAAACCTTCTTCACTCACGCAAGAGTGGATAAACAATAAGAGAATAAAGAAAAACGGAGAGATCTCACCGATTACGAGGACGTAAAAGCGTTGAGATGTCGAGTGCATAATAGATCACCTCTATGATTATAACCTCCCTTCCATAAGCTTTCTCTCTCTCTCTCTCTCTCTCTCTCTCTCTCTCACACACACACACACACACACCTTTGATAACCCTAAACCCTTTAGCAAATCCTTATAAAGCTTTAGGAAACCCTTTTGCATTACCTAGAAAAGCACTAGGAACCCCTATTTATAGTTTAGGCAACTCTCTTCCGTACCATGGAGAAAATCGCCTCAAATTTACGCAGTCCGCACAAAATTCGGACATGAATCTGCGTAACTTCGATTGGTCGAGCAGAGTCCATGACTGGTTGTTAATCCATGATTAGAAGTTTTAAACATTTATTGAGTCATAATTTCACAAGACACATCTCGCTTGCACATTAAGGGTTCCTATGGAGTTCGTCCCTTGCCTTGGTGAATTCTGAGCGTTAATTCCATGCTTTTAGCACCCTGTTTTCGTCCGAGCTCCTAAACACACCTTGCAACATAAACACAGTTAAATTGGGCCATTAAACAATACCATATTCGTAAATCTAGGCAATAAATGGTGTCTGATATGCAATATTTGACCCTCAACACTGGTCGAGCAGACTCATCGACTAGTCGAGTAGCGCGGAAAAATAAACTCAATTAATCGCTGGATTTTAAGTCGAGCAGCACCCTCGACCGGTCGAGCAGGGCACTCAACCGGTCGAGCGACGAGGATAAAATCCTCATCAAATCTCCCCCTTTTCGACTCAGGAGAAATTCACCTTATTTAATCCAGCCTAGCTAGTTTCTACAAACCTCAAACTTGCCCTTGAGCAAAGCCTTGGTCATCATGTCTGACCCATTATCATCCGTGTGCACCTTCTCAAGCTGTAACACCTTCTGTTCCAAAGTATCCCTGATCCAGTGATACCGAATCTCTATGTGCTTCGACTTGGAGTGCTGACTTGGATTCTTGCTCAAGTGTATAACACTTTGACTATCGTAATAGACCACGTGCTGTTCCTGCTTCAGACTAAGTTCCTGTAGAAACCTTTTCATCTAAAGCATCTCTTTACATGCCTTTGTGACTGCAATGTACTCGGCATCTGTTGTCGACAATGTTACGACTTTCTGTAGCTTACTCTGCTAAGAGATCGCTCCCCCTGCAAACGTGAACATGAACCCCGATGTAGACTTCCTGGAGTTTATGTCACTTGCCATATCTGCATCTGTGTAGCCCTCTAACACATGTTTTCCGTCACCATAGCATAGGCTCAACCTGGATGAGCCTCTTAGATACCGCAGTATCCACTTCACCATATCATAGGTGTGGTTCTTCTGCAAGGATCTCATCTCCTCTTGCATAGCTTTCAACCACTCCTCCTTATGCTCGTCGGCTAGGGCTTCAGAATAATCTTCTGGCTCTCCCTCATCAGTGAGTATAATATACCCATGCGGTGAGTACATTTTAGACGGTTGTCTGTCCCTAGATGTCCTCCTCACCTGTGGCTCAACAGGTGAATCGGGTAGGGGTTGCTCCCCCTGTCCATCTTCTGTAGGAATTCTCTCGTCCTCTCGCCTTGTTGTACTCCCTCGTCATCAGGCACCACGGGAGGAATAACGGGATCCATATCCTCTAAATCTCTTGAACTAGACTGCGTCTTTTCTGGCTTACAAATGTCTTCAATACATTGGTCTTAAAAGAAAACCACATCTCTGCTCTTGATGAGCTTCTTCTCGGTCGGATCCCGCAAACTGTAGTCGAACTTTTCATCACCATATCTCAAGAACACACATTGTCTGATCTTCATATCGAGCTTGGACCTCTCGTCCTTTTCTACGTGAACGGATGCCCTGCATCCAAACACCCTGAGATGACTGTACGATGGATCTTGTCCAGTCCACACATTCTCGAGTACTTCTCCATTCAACGGGGCTGATGGAGACCTGTTTATCAAATACACTGCCGTGTGCATTGCTTCTTCGCAGAACGTCTTAGGCAACTTCGCGTGGGATAACATGTATTTGATTCTCTCTACAATGGTGCGATTCATTCGCTCAGTCACACCATTATGCTAGGGGGCATTGGGAGTCGTCTGTTCATGTCGTATACCCAGGGACTTACAGTACTCATGAAAGTCACCGATGTATTCACCATCATTGTCAGTGCAGATGCACTTCAATGATCTACCTGTCTCTCTCTCGACCATAGCATGAAACAATTTAAACACACCAAAGACCTCGTCGTTTGATATCAAAGTATAAACTCAAACCCTCCTAGATGCATCATCTATAAAAGTGACAAAATTCAATGCCCCACCAAAGGTTTTTGTCCTCATAGGGCCATAAACATCAGAATAAACCAAATATAATGTATGCACTTTATTAACATGAGAAACAGATTTAACAAATGAAACTCTATGTTGTTTCCCTGATAAATAATCAATACAGGTTTTGAGATGTATACCTGTCACGTCTGGAAGGAGCAACTTCTTTGCTAGTAGCTGAAGCCTTTTTTCACTCATGTGGCTTAGACGCTTATGCCACATGTCAATAGCTGAATCTTCTGCCGCGTTCAACCCACCTTTACACACACTGACACTTGCCTTATACAGGGTGCAACACTTGTTCCCTCTGACTACGATCAACGAACCTTTGATGAGCTTCTAGCGCCCACCAACAAATCGACTTTCATAGCCATCATCATCCAACCTTCCCGTCAACATCAAGTTGAGGCGAATGTCTGGGATATGCATCACATCCCTAAGAACCAATGTGCAGCCCACATCGGTCTTCACACAAATATCACCGACCCCTACGATATTCGATATACCAGAATTTCTCATCTTCACGGTCCCAAAGTCACCTGACTTGTAGCTTGTGAAGAAGTCCCTACGTGGAGTCGCATGAAACAAGGCTCCCGAGTCTATCACCTAGTCAGTGTCCTGACTCGTAACCGTGAGACAAACATCGTGATTTGCTGAAATAATAACTACAACGTGGTCATTTGAAGCAACCGTATTGGAGTCTGATTTATCTTCCTTCTCATTTCTTATTGTTCTTCTTATTACGACATTCATGCTTGTAGTGACCCTTTTTGCCACAATCCCAGCATTCAACATCCTTTCTAGTACTCGACTTGCCTCTTGATTTATCTCGGTCCTTCCCGCCCTTTCTGTTCTTTCCTCTCCCCCGTTCTTGTGTCACAAGAGCCTCTTGCTGAGTATACCCATGAGACTTCCTTCTTCTCTCCTCATTGAAGAGATAACTAGTTACCTGTTCCATGGACACCTTTTCGTCTGGCGAGGAGTTACTCAGAGACACCACTAATGTCTCTCAACTATTAGGCAATGAGCTAAGCAATAGCAAAGCCTGTAATTCATCGTCAAGGACCATCTTCATAGCGGAGAGCTGGTTCAATATATTGCTGACTTCATTCACGTGCTCAGCCACAGAACCATCATATTTGAACTTGAGATTCACAAGTCGTCTTATCAGAAAAATCTTATTGTCGGTTGTCTTCCTCTTATACAGCCTTTGTAATTTCAGCCATAAGCTAGCGGCTGAGGTCTCCGTAGACATATAGTGGAATACGGAATTGTCCAACCATTGTCTAATAAACTCCACTACCTTTTAGTCCAATTTCTTCCAATTATCATCTGTCATATCCTTTGTTTTTACTGATATGCCTAAGATTGGAGCATACAAGTCCTTGCAATAAAGCAAGTCCTCCATCTTAGCCTTCCATATGGTCCAGTTAGAACCATTGAGACTAATCATCTTTGATGAGCCACCTTCCATAATTCAGAACCGATCCCACTCCGTTCAACCAACCTGAACGCTCTGATACCATTTTGTTGGAGGCCGTTGCACAAAACCATAGGATATAGCCTCTCAAAAATACCAGAATTATGGAATAATAAAGCAATGAAATAAATTAAAGCACAAACCATACAACACTTGAGATTTTTACATGGAAAATCCTCAAAGAGGTAAAAACTACGGGACCTTATCCATATTAACAATCCATTATGAAGTAGAACGTTACAACCGATCACAAGCACACACCGCTTGGATCAAACCTTCTTCACTCACGCAGGAGTGAATAAACAATAAGAGAATAAAGAAAAAGAAACAGAGAGATCTCACCGATTACAAGGACGTAGAAGCGCTGAGATGTCGAGTGCACAATAGATCACCTCTATGAGCATAACCTCCATTCCACAAGCTTCCTCTCACACACACACACACACACACACACACACACACCTTTGATAGCCTTAAACCCTTTAGCAAATTCTTGTAAAGCTTTAGAAAACCCTCTTGCATTACTTAGAAAAGGCTTAGGAACCCCTATTTATAGTTTAGGCAACTCCCTTTCGCACCATGGAGAAAACCGCCTCAAATTTACGCAATCCGCACAAAATTCGGACATGAATCTGCGTAACCTCGACTGGTCGAGCAGAGTCCTTGACTGGTCGAGCAACGTGGAAAAATAAACTCAATTGGTCGCTGGACTTTGAGTCGAGCACCACTCTCGACTGGTCGAGCACCACCCTTGACCGGTCTAGCAGGGGGCACTCGACCGGTCAAGCGATGAGAAGAAAATCCCTATCAGAAGTGTCATTGGACATTGCCTAATTTTTATCTGTTTTAGTGACCTTGGGATCATTTCAAAAGGGACCATATTTATTTTCTTAAACTATGGTGACCATCTCAATATGTGGCAATTCTAGCCTGTCCACATACTTGATCAGATCCACTCATCGACATTAATGGAAAAATTACTAAGATTTGAATGTTTGGCCCGCATCCTTTCATTCATTTACATATCTTTATAGTGCTTTAATTACCTCTAGCTGTCTTGTTTCATAGGCTTGTTTTTGCTCCACGTAAGGCCTATAGCTGCCTCACAACATGCCGCGTCACGGTCGACGGATGTACCTGGCTCAAATCATCGGGTTATCATCGCTCCTCCACCGCAGAAATCTTCCTTTCTCCTTTGATGAGATCACTATGGCCCACTTCATGATTTTAGCATCGCTTTTGTCATATGTAATTGCTTATACAATTCGCCGTCGCCTCTCAAAATTGGATGTAACTGGTGACCCGTCTCGCTTTCGTAGAATTTCTCTCTTATCCACCCTCACTTTTCAGTATCCAGGCCAATCACGCGTCTCGTGCCATTGTTTTCCAAGAGGAGTGATCCGGGTACCTTGCTATTTATGGCTTGTCTTGACAAGTAGGTAAGCTGTAAGAATGAGGTGGGAATATGTGAACAGCAATGGGAAGAGATTGGGATTTTGCGGCCACAACAATGCTTACTTGTCTCATCAATGTAGTCATGCAAGATAGAGACGTTGACAATTGTGAAACCAATAACCACCCCTAGGGCGCGTTTGGTTGCACTATCAAATGGAATTGCATTTGAGTAATATTCAAGTTGCAATTTTTGCAATGGTCATTGGGATACAAAGAAAGCTTTATTCTCTAAAAGCTATTTGGATTAGATAGCTTGAATATAGTTTGCCAAATCTATTTCCTGACAACAACCAAGGAAAATAAGGACGTAATGTTTCAAATCTAACAATTAGCAATGATAAATTGCTAAATGCGCCGTGTATGCAACTTCCATGTTTTGACATCTTCAAGTATCTCACATGTGTTACATGTTTCAATGCACATGCATGTTATTAGTAGTACCTGTGCTACCCGCCATCGTAACCACCTTCCATTTTTGTTCTTTCTTCCTGATGTTTAACAAACAAGGAATAAAATACTAGTCCAAAATGACATGACCTAAAAAGCTTATTCAAGGCATCATAACCTAAATAGCCTGTGGGGTCCTTACTCTTGCTCCGGTGGTAGACTCTCAGGAGTTTCAACACCCGGTCAAGGGTTCGAGTGCCACAGATGGTGAAATCCCACTACTGCACGCGTGAGTGTGTAAAAAATAAAAATAAAAATAAAAACCTAAATAGCCTGTGTGGGAAACACGACTTTTCTTGTATCCAAACAGACCCTTAGGGCTTTAAATTTTGATTGTGTTGCTTTCAAGATGTAATTGAAAGGAACTCATCACGTGAGTATTGACATTGGTTCCGATTTACTTAACTTGAATACTGACAGTGGGAATGCTCTTCATATTTGAAGCTGAAGGGGCGTATCAGTCTCTTTCGAGCATATGGGCAGCTAGAAACATCAATCATCGGTGTAATATATATCATTTCGCTATTGTAGTCTAAATCTCAATTAAATCACCTCCAGCCAAAGGTTTCCATAGCATGAATAATGGAAATGGATTCATGGGTCCCACCTTAGTTGGATGGTGGTTGAGGAATTAAATAGAGGCATCCACACCATCAAATGGTCATGTATAGATGTGGTTGTTGTGAATTGATTACACCAAATACAAAAACATTCCTTGGTCTACAGCTCTCCTCGTAACTGTAAACACCAGAGTTGAGCCTATCTATTGTATTAGAAATCAATGTCATGGCCCAGTTGCAAATTGCTGAGTCACATCGCGCGCCGAGTAGCGAAAAGTGTCCTTTTCACCTCCTTTCTTTCACATAGTGGTAGGACCTCCAAAATGCAGTAACATGGGCTCGTGGGCACAGGATATAACTGTGCTAGTTTCTATTGGGAATTTATGTTTGGATACACCGAAAATATAAAAAATAAATAGAAAATAAAATATTTCATTAGGCTGAATCATGTATAAAATACGCTGTCCTTAAAGCGTAATTCGCCCTCTTATCAACTGCTGATGGGTTACAGGTGAATTGCTTCCAGGATAAGACAAGCCTTATCTGGATCCAGCGTGCAACAATCACGATAAGTCCACTGTGGAACAATTTTAACGCAGCAAATTTTCTTTGGCAGACTCAGACAGTGGAGATGTTCAAAATATTTTAGAATGGAGCTATGGATTGTATCTGATTTCATGGGAGAGATGGCGTGTTGAGATGATGAAATTCGGACTGAAATGGTCCAGTTTATATAGGCATCAGGTATAGTACTGTTGTTGTATGGTATTCAATGGTCAAAAACATTTGAAAAACGTTTTTGGCCGTTGTCCATTGATCCTAGACGTTTCTGGTCGTCAGATCAGAAGATCTAACCGTTGGATCATTTGGCCCATCCGTTTTCTGACCGTTGTGGCTTTCAAGGTAGCTATCCGTTTTTAGAAACGGATAGACGTTTCGGATTTAAGATCTGACTGTTCTCAGTCATCTATAAAAACTCAGGTTCATTTCAGATTTTCAGATCCACACCGCCTTAAGGCTCTGACCAAACCCATCGCATTACACCCATCGCACCGAGGTCGCACCGGTTTGTGTAAGGTCGTGAGGGAGCGACTACTCTGCGACACGAGCGAAGTGCAAAGTGTGCCATCTAGCGCTACTACAGTCATACTGCCCACGCCCTTGTTCGTACCCGTCCCCGTGCCTGAGCGCCCGCGCATGCGTGCATATGTTTTAGTGCGTACGCAACCCGTACGTGTTTCATGATATCTCCTCTAAAAACTCCAAGTAAGAATACTCTTCACAAGTCCACATATAAACCACAAAGGTTTTCTTCACATTTTCAATGTGGGACAAAGCACACATACTGCACTTTTTAATTCAAAAAATTTAAAAAACGTTTTGGCGGGAAAATCCTGAAATTTTAAAAAATTCAAATTTTCATTTTTATTATTTTAAAAACCACTGATTTTCAACAGTTTCATGCTACGTTTTGCCTTTTAGGGTGAAGGAAGAATCAAACCATCTCATCCACTCCAAAACTGTGAACATGTACCAAAAGCTCCCGGGTCGAGCATTTCCATGTGCTGACGGTGGTCCCAGCACGAGGCATTGACAACACAAGTTCCACACCCAGTACCCCAAAATCGCGCATTTTCCTATATTCATCTGCATGGGGTGGACCTACGATTTAGATTTTATGGACACAACTCAACCCAAAGGTCTTGGTTTGTAGCCCTTAAGCATGGCATTGGATGCAAAAATTACAAGTAGAAAAGAAGTTTTGATGAATAAGGGCAGACATGCTTTTGGGAGTTGATATTAAGCCAAAGAGAAATTCCAAAACATGTACGAGACTTAGCATTGAATAAAAAGGAGGAAGTGGACAGCGGTAGGGAAATGGGTGGCCATGGTTTTATGCACTAAGAACATAAAGAAGTTGTAATTGACTAGGAAATTGGACTTAGTGGGAAAATCCATCTTTGATGCTTCTGAGCTGTTGCACTTTTGCATGACATGGGTAGGTGTCGATAGGGATAAAGCTCTTTTAGATGAGCCACAGCTTCAAAGAAAATCATAGACTTTGATTGTGAAATTCTTCTATTTCTTGCATGAGCTTTGCTAACCGTACACGACTGTGCAATACAGCTCAAGTACATGCCATGCATGCGCCGCATGGCACTATAGGTACATATGAGATCCAATCCATCCATCGGGATAATCATCATTATATTGATGCGTTTGCCCAAGAATCAGGTTGAACCACTGGTCAGGTGGGCCTCAGTTTGAGGAACAGATGTACGGCAATTAGAAAACTCAGCTAAAGTTCTCTAACCCATCTACCTGTTTTCAATGTCATGACCCACTGGCAGAGGACGCGGATTGGGCATTACCCCATCAGACCTAGCTGGAGACGGACGGTCCTGGCAAGGGCACTGTGAGGCCATCATGATGTATGTGTTTTATCCATGCTTTCCATCCATATTGATAGATCATTTTAGATCATGAGCCCAAAAAGAGGCAGATCAAAGACTCAAGTGGACCACACCACAGGAAACAGTGGGGATTCAATACATACCGTTGAAACCTTCTTAGGGCCCACCATGATGTTTATTTTCCATCCAACCTGTTCATAAGGTCACAAATACGTGGATGAAGGAAAAACATAAATATCAGTTTTGTAGCCAATAATAAAATTTCAACAGTAGGCATTCAATCCCCACTGCTTTCTTTGGTGTGGTCCACTTGAGCCTTCAATCTGCATCCTTTTTGGTCTCATGCTCTAAAATGATCTTTCAAACTGGATGGACAGTGTGGATTAAAAAACATACATCAAGGTGGGCCAAACAAAGCTCCTGCCAAGACCCTTTGTCTCTAGCTGGGTGCCGGTGTGGTAGTGCCCAATCCGCGTCCCTTGTAGAGTTGGATTGCTCTCCAATGACTTGAAGAAGATAAGAGACTTTAGTAATGTAATTTATGAACAAACGAGTTTCATTTATGTACATACGTACTGGCACTGCATGCATGGATGAATGGTATCAAATACACTTGGGTGGAAATTTACTACTCTCGTTTATAATCATCAATATGAAAATCACGAACGGCTTGTAGGCCAAAATTCAGTGTTCGGAAGATCCTGTCCAAATAAAAAAATGGTGTAAATCACAAAAGCTGGGTAAATGATTATTTTTATTTGGTCAGGATCGTCCAATCAATGTGATTTTTGGATTATGGGGCATTAAAGGAGCTTGATGATTAATGAATGGTTCAGATTATGATCCGCATACCTCATGTATCCTATAAACTTAGGAGAGGCTTGCTGGATCTGATCATAGTTGGACCATGGCTTGCCGTCCAACTAGTCCGTAAGTGCCGATCCGTAAATTGTCTATTACATCCAACTTGTCTAAATTGCTGGTCTAGCTACGGAGAAAACATGGTACAAAAATCAACATGAACCATTTATTAGGTGGGCTACACCATTGAAAGCAATGGACAACTGCCAATTTGATCAAGCCATATGCGGTCCACGTGATGAGTGGATTGTTGGAAAATATATTGAAATTTAGAAAAAATAAAATTATTTATTTTTTAGCTCTTCTAAGAAAAGTTTCTGGTGAGATATGATTTCAAATGAGAGCCTGTTTGATTTTTTAAATTCATTGTAAAAGCCCTGTAAATACCGGTTTATTACAATCTCATCGTGTTCGGAAATAGGCAGGTACTTCAGTTTTGGGAAACGGTCCAAAAGGATTAACTTAAATTTGTGGGGCCCACCATAATGTATATCCGCGTCGTCCATCTACTTTACCATGACATTTTGAGGCATGAGCCGAAAAATAAGGCAAATCCAACATTGAAGTGGCCCACACCAAAGTAAATAGTGGCCTCAGGAAGATTTTAACGGTGGGTGTTTGATTATCTTTTTCCTGCGGCGTGGTCCACTTAAAATTTAAATCTAGCTCATTTTTTTTAAATTTAAATTTGGTTCATTTTTTGGGTCATGCCCTAAATTCAGTTGGCATAACGGATGGATGATGTGGATAACCCACATACATCAGGGTGGGCCCCACAATATTTAGTAGCATCCTCAATTTTAGCTTTGAAAAACCGTAACATTAAAATCATTTATAAAAAACAATGCAGTAATTACCTATGAAAATAATCATTACATATTTACAATGTAATTATGTTTACGTCAGAAAATCAAACCCCCGAAATTTGTTGGAGTTGATTGATCCATATATATCCAACCATGTGAAATGCATCATCTAGTGCCACGTAATATTGCTCATGCTTGTGTCATAAATCAGGCATTCCAACTTTTAATTTTTTGAGTAAGAATATTACACACACAATTAGTTATAAAGCATAGTTTATTTCATCTTCTCCAACCTGGAACCAAAGAATTTGCAGTTTTTCGTTTGAAAATTTCACCTTCATTTTTTTGGGAGGAAAACAAAAATTTCAAAATATTTTGATTTTTAAAACCAAAATTCCAACAAGGATTTAGCTGACATTTTTGCATAACATGATCTTCATGGGGCACAGGACTTTGGGAACCGGTTCGAGGTAGTACACACATTTATTTCTCATCCCTGAGCCAACCAAAAAAATAATAAGAAAAGAAGAAAAAGTTTTAAAAAAAAAGAAAAGAAAAAGAAAAAAGCAAAATCAGTCACTATTACTCATTTAATTTTACAACATCTAAGGACACACAAACTTAAAAAAATACATGTATTATTTATTTAATTTAACAAAGCAACCGCTACACAAGCTTGCAAAAACTAGTAGGAGCGAAATTCAAACAATATTCCTGTGGACCACCTTGATGCATTGCCTTCCAACCGTCCATCAACAGACACAAATCAACCTCCATACTCCAAGCATAATCAGCCACGAGAACTTGCATTACTCTTAAACAATACATATTCTTCTCCAAGTGGTCCACTAATGTAGTACAAGTCCTAATGCATGTAAAGAGAATGCAACATGTGTGCCGATCGGGACCGTGAAAGCGAGCGTGTGCCGAAAGCAAGTTGAGCATGTGCCGACTCGAAATCCATGACCCGCCTCTCGCCCTGCAATCTCGCCAACGATGCCATCGAATCCGACCGACGACGCCTATGCGGGTCGGGTTTTGGTGTGATCCGGTATGCATCTGTAGCAACCTTCACTGCCTTGTCACCCTTGCAACCAAGCAATGAACTTGCTTGGCGATGATGTCCTCCTTCCTTTAACTTGGTTTTTGCTTTGGTTGCATTTGGGCCATTTTCTATTAACCGTCGATCATCAAAATCTGATATTATTGAGAAATTAGCGGCACTGGCTGTGACCACGCTCCACTCGATGCTCGCTTCGCTCGGCTCGTAGCATGTGGTCGACGCATCGTCGGGTGCCTCTGGATTGAAAAACGGGTGGCCCGAACCCGAAAGGCTTCCGATCTCGAATAAATCCGAACTCGCATCGCTTCTTAGATCATCCTCACCGTCCCCACCACCGCTGTTGCGGTGACGAGCCGGAATATTCTCGATTCTCCGGCCGGTGTCTAAAGTCATCGTGTTAAACCTCGTTTGGAGACTGGAGTCCGGGTCCTCCTTTCTAAACGAAGGGGTCCCAAACACCTCCAATGAGATTCGCGCCTTTTCTACTTCCAACTGCCCTCCAACGGTCACATTTCCTGCCACGGGATTTGAAATTGGGAAAGCGAAACAGTTTTCTCTGTCGAACCCAACGTCCCCTTTCTCAGTGACCGGCCAATCCATCTCTTCTCTCTGCCGGAACTCCGGCCGGTTTTGCCTATTCACGGCAAAAACTGTCAGATTCCGGCCGACATCAGATGGTTCTTTTGTGAAGATATCCGTGCTTCGAGGTTCCCCAAGATCGACGATTTTCTTGGAATGGCTTGAAATTTCATCAATGTCAACGGATTTCTTACCAGAACAGTTGCAACCAAAACCAATGAAAAATCGCTTACCGCTCGCCTGTTTCCGTGCATTCATGGACGGGTCTTTTCGAAGGCTTGGCAACAGTGCGCTTTGGCTGTTCCAACTTGCTTCCGAGGGGACGCTTGGAGTCGATGACTTAATTGCAGTCTTTGGTCGTGGTATATTGATTTTCTCGTCTTTGTTTGGATGATGCTTCCCGACCATCTCAGGAATTACCGTTTCCTCGTATATTCCTCCGTTGAAGTATTTCTCTGCACTGAAGACGTCGATCTCGCTCTCTTGATTGCACTTCAATTCCAAGCTTGTTTGATACGCAGGATCTGGGGACGCGGTTATGATGGGAGTCAGGCTCCGAGTCGACTCTCCGAGTTTTAGAGTGAAGATGTCGTCGTCATTACTCAGATAGGATGAAAATGAGGCGTCGCGGAGATGGGCCCCGTTATTGTTTTCAAAGGAGAAGCTTTGGGAAGTGGTGGCATTGCAGGCCGATGTTACTGTAGCTACAGCCATTGATTTTGAGAAAAGAGGGAAAATGGATGGAGTATGGAAAATCCAAGCCGAGAGAGAGAGAGAGAGGTTTGATTTTAAGAAGGTTTGTATTCTCTAGAAGATCTAGATCTCATAAAACGGAGAAAAAAAAAAGAAAAAAAAAAAAGAAAGAAAAACAGACCCAAGGAAAGGAATTCAATTAAATAAGCGTGATAGACACTTGATGAACAAGGTAAACAAAAGTGAAAAAAATAAAATAAAATAAATAAAAAGAAGACTCAAGAGAAGACTTTTGACTCTAGAAGCTAGTTCTATAAGATCCACTCCCTTGAAGAAAATAAAAAATGAAAAACAAAAAGAACCCAAGAGAAGAAATTTGATTCGAAGAAGCTTGAGATGTTCCAAAAGAAAATCAAAGACGAAAAATGGGAAGAAATTCACTTGAATAAGGTGCAAGAATAATATAGAAAAAGGACCCAAGAGGAGGAATTTGGTTTCAGGAAGCTTAAGATGCTGTAGAAGAAGAGAACCAGTCTCTTTACAAAAGAAAAGAGAACGAAGAGACCCAAACAGAGAAAATTCGATTTCTCCTGAAAATTCAGAAAATATGCAAATGAAGAGATGTATGGAAACAGGTGGGAATGCAGAGCAAAAATCTCACTTGAGAGAAGCTTCTGTGCTGCTTGTGTTGTGGTGAATCAGTCCTATATGTAGACACTGTGATGCATTTAAGATACTAAGGTGGGCCCACTTGGTGAGAAATTGATATATTTCTAAGAGCCAGAGGGCTTAATGGGCTGGGCCAGCCGGGTGGGCATTGCGACCCGACTCACGGAGATGGCCTTCGCCCAGTAATTTAAGCTTATCAAGTCCTTATTGAGCGCGGTTGATTGGTCTGAGCCCGTTTGCAAGACAGAGTCTGGATGGCCATCTAAATATGTGGAATACCAACCTAAATATAAATTTTTTTTAAAAAATATTACACAGCACCTAATTGTCACGGGTCTACTTGGTTGAATCTGATGGGTTTTTTTGACCCGTCGTCGACCGGTTGTGAGCCTCGCTCAACCGGTCGAAGGCTGGTGGTCGACCAGTCGTGGAGTCGAGTCGTGGCACGACTCAAAGTCCAGCGACTGTGGA
Source organism: Magnolia officinalis (assembly GCA_021015155.1). Taxonomy (NCBI): domain Eukaryota; kingdom Viridiplantae; phylum Streptophyta; class Magnoliopsida; order Magnoliales; family Magnoliaceae; genus Magnolia; species Magnolia officinalis. Next base: position 1,653,582 of record JAJHSJ010000006.1, on the reverse strand, counting down.
CTATTGTTTTCTAGGGTGTTCGATCAGTCGAAGGAGATTCTCGACCGGTCGTAGGTGGCTCTCGACCGGTCGTGGACTCGGTTCGACCAGTCGAAGGTACGCAGATTTGTTCCGTGATTTTCCGCGGATTTCGTGTCGCAAGTCCTTTCGCAACTGGGATGCGGAAAGGAGTTTCCTAAAACTTTAAATACGAGTTCCTAGAGATTTCTAGGTACGACAAGAGGGTTTCCTAAAGCTTTACAAGGGATTTGCTAAAGGGTTTAGGGCTATCGAAGGGAGAAAGAGAAAAAAAAAGAGAGAGATGAAGCTTATAGAAGGGAGATTATGCTCGTGGAGGTTATCTACTACGCAATCTATATCTCAATGCTTCTATGTCCTCGTAATCGGTGGGATCTCTCCGTTTTCTTTATTTCTCTTATTGTTTATCCACTCTTGCGTGAGTGAAGAAGTTTGTAATGTTCTACTTCATAGTGGATTGTTGATCTGGACGAGGTCCCGCAGTTTTTACCTTTTTGAGGGTTTTCCACGTAAAAATCTCTTGTGTGGTGTGTGATTGATGCGTTGATTATTTTCATTGCTTTATTATCCATAATTCTGGTTTGTTTTGGAGGGCTAGATCCTAAGGTTTTGTGCAATTTCCCCAACAAAGTTATATCAGAGCTAAGTTCATTAAACGGGTATGATCTGTTTTGAATTATGGAAGGTGGCTTATCAAGGATGATCAGCCTCAATGGTTCTAACTGGACCATATGGAAGGCTAAGATGGAGGACTTGCTTTATTGCAAGGATGTATATTCTCCAATTTTAGGCATATCAACAAAATCCAAGGATATGACTGATGATGATTGGAAGAAGATGGACCGGAAGGCGGTGGAGTTTGTTAGACAATGGTCGGATGATTCAGTGTTCCACCATGTGTCTACGGAAACCTCAGCCGCTAGCCTATGGCTGAAATTACAAGGGCTGTATGAGAGAAAGACAGCCGGTAATAAAATTTTTCTGATAAGGCGACTTGTGAATCTCAAGTTCAAGGATGGTGGTTCTGTGGCCGAGCACATGAATGGGGTCAGCAATATAGTGAACCAACTCTCATCTATGAAGATGGTCCTGGATGATGAATTGCAGGCTTTACTTTTGCTTAGTTCTTTGCCTGACAGTTGGGAGACATTGGTAGTGTCTCTAAGTAACTCCGCGCTAGACGGAAAGATATCCATGGAACAGGTAACCAATTATCTCTTTAATGAGGAGACAATGAGGAAGTCTCAGGGGTCTACTCAGCAAGAGGCTCTTGTGACACAGGAACGGAGGAGAGGAAAGAATAGGAAGGGCGGGAAGGCCCGAGATAAATCAAGAGGCAAGTCGAATAACAGAAAGGATGTTGATTGCTGGAACTGTGGCAAGAAGGGCCACTACAAGTATGAATGTCGTGGTAAGAAAAACGACAATAAAGGAAAAAGGGAAGGAAGATGAATCAGATTCCACTGTGGTCACTTCAGATGGCGACGTTGTAGTTATTCTTTCTGCAGATCATGATGTATGTCTCACAGCTACGAGTGAGAACACCAACTGGGTGATAGACTCGGGAGCTTCCTTCCATGCGACTCCACGCAGGGACTTCTTCACAAGCTACAAGTCAGGTGACTATGGGACTGTGAAGATGAGAAATTCTGGCGTATCAAAAATCGTGGGAATCGGTGATATTTATGTGAAGACTGATATAGGCTGCACATTGGTTCTCAGGGATGTGAGGCATATCCCAGACCTTCGCCTCAACTTGATGTCGACGGAAAGGTTGGATGATGATGGCTATGAAAGCCGGTTTGCTGGTGGGCGATGGAAGCTCATCAAGGGTTCGTTGATTGTGGCTAGAGGAAAGAAGTGTTACATCCTTTACAAGGCAAGTGTCAGTATGTGCAAAGGTGGGTTGAACGCAGCGGAAGATTCAACTATTGACATGTGGCACAGCTGTCTAGGCCACATGAGTGAAAAAGGGCTTCAGGTACTAGCAAAGAAGCGGCTCCTTCCAGACGTGACAGGTACGTACACTTCTCAAAACCTGTCTTGATTGTTTATCAGAGAAACAACATAGAGTTTCATTTATTAAATCTGCTTCTTATGTTAATAAAGTGAATGCATTAGATTTGGTTTATTCTAATGTTTGTGGTCTTATGAGGACAAAAACCTTGGGTGGGGCATTGTATTTTGTTACTTTTATAGATGATGTAGCTAGGAGAGTTTAGGTTTATGCTTTGAAATCCAAGGACGAGGTCTTTGGTGTGTTTAAATTATTTCATGTTATGGTCGAGAGAGAGACAGGTAGATCATTGAAGTGCATCTGCACTGACAATGGTGGTGAATACATTGGCGACTTTCATGAGTACTGCAAGTCCCTGAGTATACGGCATGAACAGACGGTTCCCAAGACTCCACAGCATAATGGTGTAGCTTAGCGAATGAATCACACCATTGTAGAGAGAATCAGATGCATGTTATCCCATGCGAAGTTGCCCAAGACGTTCTAGGGAGAAGCAATGCACACGGTAGTGTATTTAATAAACAGGTCACCATCAGCCCCGTTGAATGGAGAAGTGTCTGAGAAGGTGTGGACTGGACATGATCCATCGTACAGTCATCTCAGGTGTTTGGATGCAGGGCATCTGTTCATGTACCAAAGGACGAGAGGTCCAAGCTCGATATAAAGATCATGCAATGTGTGTTCTTAGGGTACGGTGATGAAAAGTTCGGTTACAGGTTATGGGATCCGATCGAGAAGAAGCTCGTCAGGAGCAGAGATGTAGTTTTCTTTGAAGATCATTGTATAAAAGACATTGGTAAGCTAGAGAAGAATCAACCTAATTCAGGTGAGCTAGAGGACATGGATCCGATTATTCCTCCTGTGGTGCCTGATGACAGGGGAGTACAGTAAGGTGCAGAGGACGAGGGAGTTCCTTCAGACGATGGAACAGGGGAGCAACCCCCACTTGATCCACCTGTTGAGCCACAGGTGAGGAGGTCATCTAGGGACAGACAGCCGTCCAAGAGGTACTCGCCACAAAAGTACATTATGCTGACTGATGGGGGAGTGCCAGAAGATTATTCCAAGGCCCTAACCGACGAGCATAAGGGGGAGTGGTTGAAAGCTATGCAAGAGAAGATGAAATCCTTGCATAAGAACCACACCTATGATATGGTGAAATTGCCTAAGGGCGAGAAAGCTTTGAGCAACAAGTGGGTGTTCAGAAAGAAGATCGAGCAGAAGAATTCACAAACGAGGTTCAAGGCCAGACTTGTGGTGAAAAGGTTTGGTCAGAGGAAATGCATAAACTTCGAGGAGATATTCTCACCAGTGGTGAAGATGACATCCATACGGGTGTTGCTTAGGTTAGCGGCTAGCATGGATCTGGAGATAGAACAGTTAGATGTTAAAACTGTCTTTCCACATGGTGACCTGGAAGAAGAGATCTACATGCACCAACCAGAGGGGTTCGAAGTCAAGGACAAATAGCATATGGTGTGTAGGCTGAGGAAGAGCTTGTATGGGCTGAAACAAGCTCCACGACAATGGTACAAGAAGTTCGACTCATTTATGTTGTAACATGAGTATGACAGAACGGAGTCAGACCACTGTGTGTTCACACGCAAGTTCTCAGATGGTGATTTCTTAGTTCTGTTGTTATATGTTGATGACATGCTCATCATGGGAAAAGACATCAAGAAGATCGACAGGCTGAAACAGGAGTTGGGCAAGTCTTTTGCGATTAAAGACTTGGGCCCGGCTAGACAGATCTTAGGAATGGAGATAACCCGTGACAGAAGTAGCATGAAGCTTTGGATGTCACGAGAGCGGTATATTGAGAAAGTCCTAGAGTGGTTCAATATGAATGCAGCGAAGCCGGTCAGTACTCCACTAGATGGTCACTTCAGATTAAGCGACAGGAAGTGTCCCAAGACGAAGGCAAAGGTAGAAGAGATGCAGAAGATACCCTACGCGTTAGCGGTAAGAAGTTTGATGTTGTGTACACGTCCAGACATAGCATATGCGGTTGGTGTTGTCAACCGGTATCTTGCCAACCCTGGCAAAGAGTATTGGGCAGCGGTGAAATGGATACTGTGATATTTAAAAGGCTCATCCAAGTTGAGCCTATGCTATGGTGACGGAAAACTTGTGTTAGAGGGCTACACGGATGTAGATATGGCAGGCGACATAGACTCCAGGAAGTCTACGTCGGGGTTCATGTTCACGTTTGCAGGGGGAGCGGTTTCTTGATAGAGCAAGATACAGAAGGTCGTAACATTGTCGACAACAGAGGCCGAATACATTACAGTCACAGAGGCATGTAAAGAAACTCTTTGGATGAAGAGGTTCCTACATGAACTTAGCCTGAAGCAGGAGGAACACGTGGTCTATTGTGATAGGTAGAGTCCTATACACTTGAGCAAGAATCCAAGTCAGCATTACAAGTCAAAGCACATAGATTCGGTATCACTAGATCAGGGATACTTTGGAACAGAAGATGTTACAGCTTGAGAAAGTCTTCACGGACGACAATGGGTCAAGACATGATAACCAAAGCTTTGCTCAAGGGAAAATTTGAGGTTTGTAGAAACCTGGCTGACTTGAAGATGGTGGATCCCTCCTGGGTCAAAAAGTGAGAGATTCGATGAGTTTTTTTGACCCGTCATCGACTGGTTGTGAGTCTCGCTCGACCGATCGAAGGCTGGTGGTCGACCAGTCGTGGAGTCGAGTCTTGGCACGACTCAAAGTCCAGCGACTGTGAACTATTGTTCTCCGGGGTGCTCGACCAGTCGAAGGAGGTTCTCGACCGGTCGTAGGTGGCTCTCGACCGGTCGTGGACTCAGTTCGACCAGTCGAAGTTACGCAAATTCGTTCCGCAAATTTCCACAGATCGCAAGTTCTTTCGCAACTAGGATGCAGAAAGGAGTTTTCTAAAACTTTAAATAGGAGTTCCTAAGGCTTTCTAGGTACGACAAGAGGGTTTCCTAAAGCTTTACAAAGGATTTGCTAAAGGGTTTAGGGCTATCAAAGATGAGAGAGAAAAGAAAAGAGAGAGAGAGAGGAAGCTTATAGAAGGGAGATTATGCTCGTGAAGATTATCTACTACGCAATCTATATCTCAGCGCTTCTATGTCCTTGTAATCGGTGAGATTTCTCCGTTTTCTTTGTTTCTCTTATTGTTCATCCACTCCTGCGTGAGTGAAGAAGTTTGTAACGTTCTACTTCATAGTGGATTATTGATTTGGACGAGGTCCCGTAGTTTTTACATCTTTAAGGGTTTTCTACGTAAAAATCTCTTGTGTGGTGTGTGATTGATGCATTAATCATTTTCATTGTTTTATTATCCATAATTTTGATTTGTTCTGGAGGGCTAGATACTAAGGTTTTGTGCAAGGCCTCCAATAGAATCGGACTCGGGCATGTGCCTATCTAAGTAGGGGTGAAAATGGGACGGATTTAGACACGGCAGCAAGGCCCAGGCCCACTATCAACTAAGGTCCAAGGCCAAAGGCCTGCCCAAGGCCTACATGGGCCTAACTTTCAGACCCAAATATAAACAGGCTTCCTGTGCTTTTAGTATTGATAGCTCTTTTTTAAGCTTGATCCAGAGTTCCTGTCCAGGCCTATTGCATCTGTGATGGGCTGGTGTCGGCATGAATTTTGGCACAAAAAGCAGATGGGGGCTTGCACAGGTGGGGGCCACTGAAGGGAGGAGCAGAGAGATTTACGAAATCGGATTGCGTACTGAGTTACTCAGTACGCTCTTATCGTACTGAGTAAATTCTGTCCGGCCCACCTTGAATACATGTAGTTTATCCACGCCGTCCATCTGTTTTTAAAGATCATTTTAGGGGTTGAGCCCAAAATTGAAGCATATCCAAAGCTCAACCGGACCATACCACAGGAAACAGTAGAGCTATTGATTTCCACCATTGAAACCTTTCTAAGGCCTCCAGTGATGTTTATTTGTCATCCAATCAAAAAGATATAGATAATATGAAAATACAAATATTAGCTTGATATAAAACTTCTGTGACCCTCAAGAATTTTTCAACGGTAAACGTTGAATTCACACTGTTTCAAGTGGTGTGGTCCACTTGAGCTGTGTATATGCTTCATTTTACTGGTAAAGTTATAAAATTATCTGATTAATTCGATGGACAGAGTGGATAAAATGCATGAATGATGGTGGGACCCACAGAGTTTACTCGGTACGCAATCTGATTCCGAGATTTACCTCCTCATCAGGCTTCGTTCCACGTGATTGCTTTGATATATGTACTTTGATTTAACCCCCTGTTTTCCCCGGTTTTCTCTCTCGTCCGGCCAACTTGAGTCTTAGATCCAACTCATTTTTGGTCGCATGTCCTAAAATAAGCTCCCACAAGGGATGGACGGTGTGGATTTCTCACAAACATCACTATAGCCCCACATAGCATCACGGCCCAGGAACTCCCTGCGAAAGGTTTATGCAGGAAATCTGCGTCCCTGTCCAGTGAGTTTAGGAACATGTGAGCATGGGTCAGTGGGCCATATGCCCATAGAATCTGAGCCGCGGGCAGACGGAAGCGGATTTCCTGGGACAGCCTACGGAAGGAAGTTCCTGCACTGGGATGCAAGGTGGGGTCCACCGTGATATTTATGAGAATCCAACGTTCATCCATTTTTTCAGCTCATTTTAGAACATGCTATCAAAAATTAGGATGATCCAAAACTCAACTGGGCCATGAAGTTGAAACAGTGGAGAAAGGAAGTCCTACTGTTGAGACCTTCCTAGGCTCTGCCTTGACGTTTATATGCTATACAAACCGTTTATAAGGTCATTTTTATTAGGATGGAGTGAAAACACCGGAAACTTATACCAATACAAAACTTTTGTACTCGTATAAATATTTCAACGGTGGTCACTAAATCCTCAATGTTTCCTCTGGTGTGGTCCATTTGAGTTTTTGATCGACCTTAATTTTAGTCACATGTCTTAGAATGAGGTCAAAAAACGGATGGACGGGTTGGATTTCTCACAAACATCATAATGGGCCAAACCAGAATCCTTGGGCAGGAACTTGACGCCTTCCATGAATTCCAAGGCTTTTAATGCAAGGACGCGGTTTGCGTCCTAACCCTGCCCGAAGTTGGGAACGGGCAGGAGCTTTGAGTTGGCACCGTGATGTACGGGTTATATCCATGCCGTCCATTCATTTTTTTCGTGTAGTTTTAGGATATAAGCGCAATGGAGATTAAACTCTCACCCATGGGCCATATAAGTTTTAGATGGAGTTTATATTTGTTTTTTTTTATCTTCATCCACGTCTACGTGTTTTTATTAATAGGTTAGATGGTAAATAAATATCACAGTGGACTTGAAAAGTTTCAACGGTGATAATCATTATCACTGATGCCTCCTGTGGTGTGGCCCTCTTGAGCCTTGGATCTGTCTGAATTTTGGTCTTTTTTAATAAAATGATACATAAAAATGGATGGACGGTGTGGATAAGATCAATAGATCACGGTCGCCACTCAAAGCTCCTGCCCGTTCCCAGCGGGAGACGGGCAGGGGTAGATCGCAATCCGCGTTCTTTTGTCTCAGATGGATAAAACACTTAAATCACGGTGGCCCCATGGAGCTCGAGCTCCTGACGGAACTGTCTGTCTCCAGCTAGATCTAGGGGGAGCTAGTACCAAATCCGTGCCCTAGTGCTTTGGCCGTTTTAGCCTTCTCCTTAATAAAATAAAACCGTATATTTAAAATAATAATAAAAGACTGTCGGGCCATTCGCTCTTAGCTTCGGCTGGGACCATTCCTGACATTGGCCTTTAGGGCGTGTTTGGGCAGTGGATTAGGTGGGATGGGATTCATCGGACCGCGCCAATTTCACTCATGTTTGGGAAGAATGGAAAAGCTTGGAATTAGATTAGATGGAATTGCATTGGTCCCATGCCAATTTCACTCAATTTTAGTAAGTTGTGTAGGTCCCACCATGATGTGTGGGTTATATCCACACTATCCACCCATTTTTCGAGATTATTTTAGAGCATGGGCCAAAAAATCAGATAAATCTAAAGCTCAAGTGGACCCCACCATAGAAAGCAACAGGGATTGAATACTTACCGTTGAAAACTTCTTTGGGGCCACATAAGTTTTGGATGTAACTCATTTTTAGGCCCGTGCCATAAAATGAGGTTACAAAACAAATGAACAGTTTAGATATAACACGTGTTATTCTCATTAATTTCAAATGATTGTGGGTATATCCATTCAATGTACCACCATATTACCAACAAAGCATAGAATTAATCTTATCCCATGGCAACGGGGGACAATCCCTGCCATTTTTTGAATCACATCTCACCCAATCTCTTCTAGTTCCACCACCAAACACACTCTTAAAAACTCAAGCCCAGTTTTGAACCGGCGTGTTTCTGTTTCGGCGGTGGGATTAGAAGGGATTAGGTGGGATGAGATTCAAAAAACATAATTATTACCCATGTTGGGTTGTTCCCTGTTGCCATGGGATAAGATTAATGCCATGTTTTATTGGTAATATAGTGGTACATTGACTGGATATACCTACTATCATTTGAAATTACCGAGAATAACACACGTGTTATATCTAAACCATTCATTTGTTTTGTAACCTCATTTTATGGCATGGGCCAAAAAATGAGGTAGATCCAAAACTTATGTGGCCCCAAAGGAGTTTTCAACGGTAAGTATTCAATCCCCGTTGCTTTCAACGGTAGATTTACTTGATTTTTTGGCCCATGGTCTAAAATAATCTCGAAAAATGAGTGGACAGTGTGGATATAGCCCACACATTATGGTGGGACCTAAATAACTTGCTAACATTGAGTGAAATTGGCACAGGACCCAATGCAATTCCATCTAATCTAATTCCAAGCTTTTCCATTCTTCCCAAACATGGAGTGGAATTGGCACAGGACCAGATGAATCCCATCCCACCTAATCCCTTCTAATCCCACTGCCCAAACAAGCCCTAAGAGTTCAATCGTCACGAGTTGTGTATCAAACCTAAATTTTGGATTCGCCTCATTTTTGGGCTCACACTCTAACATGAGTCAGAGCTATTGATAAAGAGTGGATGTCACATGGACATCATGGTGGGCTCTACAAAGTTGGTCTACATGGGCTCTGTTTTTCGTTTCCATCTCTAGGAGGCGTTTGGCGCATGGGTTTAAATAGGATTAGGTGGGAGTGGGTTTTAAGATCCCATGGATCGTTGCAATGTTGTCACACCCCGAACTCGGAAACCGGGCTTACAAATTCCTGATCGCCGAATCCGGCACCGACAGCCTCCGTAGTACCCCATTCTCGGCTCCCGACACCCATATACCAGGTTCCGATCCTGGGATTCTACAAAGAGGAGTTCAAACATGAATTTGAATCGTAATAAGCATAACCATAAGTATAACCCACGAACAATAACCACAAGAACACCATCACAAAATCCACTATGATCAAAAACTTTAAAGTACAATGCATATGAAGGAAAATACAAGATAATGATAACGAAAACTCATGAAGCTCGACTGCACGCTCCTGCTGCGACTAAGCTACGGCTGCGTCCTGGCGTCACCTGTGTGCATCAATCGTGCATAAGCTTATAGAAAGCTTAGAGGGTGGTGTAAGTGTATGTGCAATATGAGCGTGCTCAAAATGCAATGTCAGAGTAATGTGGAATCATGCTGATGAGTAGATGAATGCAATTAGCTGTACCATGTCTATGCGATGCAAAACACGAATGTTATCGGCCATATCAACGCCACGTGATGCGAAATGCAACTCATGCATGTCAATCCTCATCCACAGGTCAATACAACTCCTCACTAGAGTATCAAATATCAGTACGGTTCTCACTCTGGATAATCACCGGGGTTTAGTACACTCCAAATGACACTGTCCCTTTCCCATGAGCGCAGTCCAAGTGAGCGTAAGAGACCTCACTATCCGCTTGGCTACTTGTCTGTCAATATCTACCCAGTACGTCGATAGCGGACCCATTCACGAGCTGGTCAAACTCAACCTAGTAATGTCCCCTACCCTCAGGCGAGTAAGGTCAACCCCTTTCCAATCGACCACGACACAGTGGGAGACGCTGCCTCCTGGTATTCAGCCCTCATGCGCTCATGTATTCACTCGGTACCGACGTTGGAGTCATCCTCTGGTACCATTGGGTTTAGTGATTTTCACCCAAGGACATCTATGGCGCCCCGATGCTTAGTAACAATATTTTCGGTGTCCAATCCTGCCATCAACGATGTGCCTGTGGAGGTCATAATCATGATGTCGCTAAGGCATATAGAAATTATGTCATATAAATGCGAAGTGCATGAATCACACTACCAGTCATGCAACAATCCTGCGTGTACCGCGCGCACATGAAGAACAACTCCGCCTATCAGGGAGAACAATATGCCCGAAGGCATATGCTATGATCAGTCACTCCTCATATTAAGCATACATATGATGCGTGTAAGCATAAATTATGGAAATATACTAAGTATGTTATGTGGTGATGAATCTGTTCATAATGAAGAGGCGCCTAGACGGTCTACACACTACAAGTACGGACCTACCAATGGGCCCTAGGGAGAGTTACAATGCAGACATTTAACCATCATTGTTCTTACAATGTGGACGTCAAACATCATTGCTCCCAAGGCACGACCGCCAAAAACATCATTTCATACATCATGGTGGAATCTCACATCGCAATGGGCATCATATACATCGCAGTCGGCCCACCCAAAGGCCTCGCATACATCTCATTGAGCCTCATATACCTTAAGTGGGCCACGTCATGTGGGCCGCTCCAATGGGTCAATCGTGCATCAAATGGGCTACATCAAATGGGCCGAAATAAAGGGGCCAATTCAAATGGGCCGATTGAATGGGCCGAATCAAAGGGGCCAATTCAAATGGGCCGATCGAATGGGTCGATCAAATGGGCCGATCGATTGGGCCGAATCAAGGGGCCAATTCAAATGGGCCGATCGATTGGGCCGAATCAAAGGGGGCAAATTAAATGGGCCGATCGAAAGGGTCGAGTCGAATAGGCCGAGTCAAATGGCCGATTCCAATACACCATACATCCATTGTTAGATACCATTGTAGAGCATAAAAAAATAAATCATGTCCAAAGGATCATTTGGACCATACCACAAATGGCAGTGGTGATAATGACATCCACAGTTAAATTCCAATGGGCCCACCATGGTGTTTATTTTCCATCTAGTCTGTTCATAAGGTCACAAGGACCTGAACAGGGAAGGAAAAACAAACATTATATTGATTCAAAACTTCTGTACCCAAAGGGGTTTCAATGGTGGGCTTTCATTCCACTGTTTTCTGCAGTGTGGTCCACTTGATATGAGATTTGTCTTATTTTTAGTCTCAAGCCGAGAGACGAGGTCGCCAAGTAGATGGACAGTTTGGATGCAACACATCCATCAGAGGTGGGGTGCACATGATATGTCAGATGGGTGGACGGTATAGATAGAACACATCCGTTAGGGTGGGGTCCACACGTCCAGTGAGCTGGACGACATGGAATGAAACTCATACGTCATGGTGGCGTCCTAATTCAAATGGACGGACGACATGGATGATCAAACACATAAGGGGGTGGGGTCCACGTAGGTGGCCCACCAGAGAAATGGATCTGCTTCGTTTCGTCCTAGAGCGCAGCAGCTGCTGGCATCGGTTGCTGACCCACCTTCAAATCAGATGGACGGTTTGGAGATTCAAGATGGATGGACGGCTTGGATGGATGAAATCCATCAGCGTGGGGTCCACAGGGACGTCAAATGAATGGACAGTTTGGATGGATGAAATCCATCAGCGTGGGGTCCACAGGAGTGAGGACGCTAGCCAATCCACTCGTCAAGTGGGTCCCACGTACGTGGCCCATCTCCAGAAGGTATACACACACACACACACACACACACACACACACACACACACACACACACACACACATATATATATATATATATATATATATAATATACTATATCATATTATAATATAATATAATGTAATATAATATATATAAACTATACAGAGCCCACCGTCTAGACCCCTGGAAGTTCTGGACGATGCAGATCTGACGCATATATCATGGTGGGTCCACACGTGTGGCCCACCTCATCATGTATAAAGCTGATATTTGTGCTCTCTCTTCATCTGGGCCTGTCCAGATGGACGGTCAACAATATCATCCGCTGGACAGTCCAGTAAGGTGGGCCCAATGCATGGACGGCATAGATATGATACATACTTTATGGTGGGGTCCATTCGGATGGGTCACATGGCTTCATCATCACCACAAGAAAAAAATGAAGAAGAGAGGGAGAGAGAGAGTGACAAGATGGAGGGGCCTCGTCACTTTGGGCCCCTCTAGATTACAACACATACATCAAAGTGGGTCCCACCATAAGTGAGCCCTTTAATAGAAAATCAACGGTGGATCACCCACCTATTGGCCTTCTTCTTTAGCTCCTTGGACTCCTATGCTCCTTGCCTTCAATTTTGATGGAGGTAGATGATGAACGAATGGTTGAGATGGGAGATGAGAGTGGGAAAGTGGGCCACACTTAGATTTGGGAGAGTGAGCTTGGACGTTGTGTGTTGCTTGGGAGGTTTGAGAAATGAGAGAGAGAGAGAGAGAGAAGTGATGGGATGATATAAGATGGGTGTTGTAAGGAAATGATGGTTAGGGTATGGGTTTGGTTGAAATTTGGGTGAAAGAGGGATGGGTGGAGAGAGAGAGTTGACTTTGGGAAAGGGAAATGGATGAATTGCTTGTACTTGAGGTATGGTGTGTACTTGACTTGACTGATTGATTGATAGGATAGGTTGTAGAGATTCTCTTAGAATTCGCAACGTGCGGCGTTTCTTCGGAATGAATGCGGGCCTACATCCTCTAACCTGGGTATCGAATCGGTGCGCGAGTTGCAGCGTTGGAACCGCGGCGACGACGTGGTCGTTAGGGTACAAGTTTCGGGTAGAGCTGACTTCGGTATGTAGGACTTGGGTTAGGATCGTGCGCAAACGTTGGATACAGGTCAAGGGTTACCGGAATTCGACCAGGAGAACCGCAGAAGCTTACGGAACGGTACAGTCCAGGATACGAGTCTTACAAATATCCTGTGTAAAGCCCGTATCCTAGTCCATACTGTTCTGTTGACTCTCGTGATCCTTTCCGTCGAATTCTGGCAACCTGCGACCTATAATTGACGTTTGCGCGTGACCCTAAGTCGTATCCCGTAAATTTGAGTTGGCTTAATATGAGACTTGTACTATTACGACTGCATCATCGCCGCGGTTCCAACGCCGCAACTCACGCACCGATCTGATACCCAGGTCAGAAGATGTGGGCCCGCGTTTATTTTGAAGAAACGTTGCGCATTTGTTAACCCAAGAGAATCTCTACGACCCATCCCATCAATCAATCAATCAATCAATCAATCAAAGTACACAACTCATGCTTTCTTTCTTCCCAAGTCAAGCAACCTACCAAGTCAACTCTCATGTCAAGTACAACTATCACCTCACATCCATCACCTTTCTTACAACCATCCTTTCTCTCTCTCTTTCTCTTCACACTTTCCAAGCAACAAAGAAACCAAAAAAAGTGCACGTCCAAGCACTTTCAAAAGAGAGAAAAGAGAGTATATGTGGCCCACTTCCTCTCTCAAAATCCTTCATCCTAGCCCTTCATTTCTCATCATCTTCCATCAAAGTGAGACACAAGAAGATTGACGTTCCATCGGACCAAGAAGATCGAACGGTGGGTGTTTCTATAGGCTTAGATTTCTTGCTTTGATGATGGGCCAAGTGGGGCCTACCGATTAATGGTATGGATCTCACTTTGGACCCTAGATGTGGCCAATGGTCCACCTTGATTCTCATGATCATTCCATGATAGGGTCGGGCCATTCTCCATGGACCCCATTATGATGTTTATTTGCATAAATAGGGTCATCTAGACCTTGCATTTTGGTGGAGAGAGGATCTCCACCGTTGATTTTGATCGGGGCCCACATGTAATGGGACCCACTTGATGTATGTTGTGATGTATGGAAGGGAGGGCCCATAGTGTCGGGGTCCCTCCATCACTCGATCTCTCTCTCTCTCTCTCTCTTTTTCCCTTATCGATGGCCCATGATGTATGCATTTTATCCAAGTCGTCCATCTTCGTGGGACCCACTTGATGGACGTGTTGGATCTACACTGTCCAAGCCATGTGGGCCCTACCTTATGATGATGGGAAGACACAAATATAGGATTGATCCAATCATGTGGGGCCACGTCCATGTGGGACCCACCTTGACGGTATACATATTCAAACCGTCCGTCCCGCATCCCTGGACGCTGGACGTGGACTAAGTGAGTGTGAACAGACAGTGGGATATACAAAAAAAAAAAAAAGCAAAAATATTAGCTTTGGTTCAAAGCTTTGGGAAGGGCCGCTCATGAAGGCCCCACCTTGATGTATGGGTCTAATCCATGCCGTCCATCTCATTCCCCAGATCATTTTAGGCGTTGAACCGAAAAATGAAGTTAATCCGGATATCTGGCGGGTCGTATCTTAGAAAATGGTATTTTGACTGTTAAAATCCGCTATGACCCACTTTGATTTTTCTACACACCGAAATATGCTGAATATTGGGCTTGTTTGATCTGTAGGATCCAATGGTTGGGTTGGATTTTCCGGATGCGGGCCCCACCTACAAAAAACGCGAAAAATATATATATTATATATATATATATATATATATATATATATATATATATAGACACACACACACACACATGCAGCAGGGCTGCTGCTGTTGGATCTGCTGCACGTTGGCGAGAGCCAGGGACCATGGGTCCCCCACCGTGGGCCCCCCGTGATGTATGTTGAACATCACACCATGCATTTGGTGGGCTTCTTCTGGCTGTGGGCCACCCCCAAAAATCAGCCGTATGCAGAAGTCAGGTGGCCCACACGGCCAAAAAAACAGTGAGGATGGAACGTCTGTCATTGGACTCCCTTGAAGTCCAGGAGTTTTGGATCATTTTGAAATTTGTTTTTCCTCCTTATCCAGGTCTGTGTGGCCATATCAACATATTGGGTGGAAAATAAACATTATGGTGGGCCCCACGTGGGACCCACTGATGTATGTATTGTAATCCACACCTTCCATCATTGTGGAATCCACCATGAGGTACGTGCTTTATCTATGCTATCCATCCCTATGGGACCCACCATGATGCATGTGTTGCATCCATACCGTCCAACCATTTTGGAAGATAATTTTAAGGCTTGAGACTAAAATAAAAATGAGACAGATCCAGTTATCAGGTGGACCATATTACAGAAAAACAGTCGGTTTGAACATCACCATTAAATCCCTTGGGCTACCAAGTTTGGACCTATATAATATTTGTTTTTCCTATAACTCCAGGTCTTTTGTGACCTTATGAATAGGCTGGATGGGAAATGAACCCTATGATGGGGCCCACTGGAATCTAACCGTAGAAATCATTATCACCACGGTTAGATATGTTATGGTCCAGTTGATCTTTTGATATGATTTATTTTTATACACATATATTGATTTCTAAAAATAAATGAGTTGGATCGGCCCATTCGACTCGGCCCATTTGATTAAGCCCGATGTGATGTACTTGGAGCCCGTTGTTGAGACCCACCTTGATATATATGAGGCTCATGTGATGCAGCCCATGTGATGTATTTAAGGCACATGGGTTGAGGCCCAATGGGATATATCTAAGGTCCTTTGCAATGTGTGATTCCCCATGGTTTATGTAATGATGTTTATGGCAGGCCGTGCCTTGGGAGCAATGATGGTTTGGTGTCCACATTGTAAGATTAATGTTGGTTAAATGTCCGCATTGTCACTCCCCCTAGGGCTCATTAATAGGCCCATACTTATTGTGTGTAGGCCATCTAGGCTCATCTTCGTTGTGATGATAGTTCATCACTTTATAACATGCTTAGTATAATTCTATGATTCATACCCATTCGCATCATATGTATGTTTGGTATGAGGAGTGAGTGATCATAACATATGCTATTGAGCGGATTATCTATGGGACTCACTGATAGGAGTTACCCACATGAGCGCGTGGTATGCATAGGATTGTTGCATGACTGGACAGTGTGATTCATGCATCTCGTATTGTATGCCCTAGTGACATCAGGGCCGTGGCTCCACAGGTACATCGTGGATGGCCGTATCGGATACCGGAAATACTTGGTTCTAGCACTATGGACACTTAGGATGTCATTGGGTGAAAGTCCTAGAACCTTTTTGGTACCAGGAGATGCTCCAACGTCTAGACCGAGTGGATACACAAGCGTCCGAGTGCCGAATACCAGTAGGTCGCATCTCCCACTGTGTCGTGGTCGGTTGGAAGGGGATGTAGCCTTATCCGCTCGAGTGAGAGGGTTGTAAGTAAGCTAGCTGAGTTTGACCAGTTCGCAAATGAGTCCGCTATCGACGAGCCGGGTAGGTATTGACAGACTATTGGTCAGGCGGATAGTGTGGTCTATTCCACTTAATGGGCTGTGCGGATAAGGAGGTGGCAGTTGGTGTGAAGTGTATTAGACCCTGGTGATATCCCAGAGAGAAACTGTACTGATATGTGTACTTGATGAGGACTGGCATGCTTGCTTTGCATCTCGCATATGACATTTGACTACATAGGCCTCGCATCGCATGGCCTTGGTATGACCAATAACATTCATGTCTTGCATCGCATAACCTTGGTATAGCTGATAGCATTCATGGACTTACCTGCATATTTCTGCATTACTCTGATATTGTATACTTGACACTCGCCTTGCGCACACACTTACACCACCCTCTAAGCTTTTTTAAGCTTATGCACGATCGTTGCGTGCAGGTGGCATTGGATCGCAGCAGCGCTGAGGTAGGAGCGCGTATCAGATCATTTTGAAGCTTTTTGATCACCTTGTATTTCCCTTTCCACATTATACTTACAGTTTTTGATATAATAGATATGTGGTGGTGCTGTTTTGTGACTTTGTTATGCTTGTGGTTATGCTCCATTACAAAAAAAATAAAAAATAAAAAAAAATCCATACTGAAAATCCTCCTTGTAGGATCCCAGGATCGGAATCTGACATATGAATGCCGGGAGCCGAGAATGGGGCACTACGGAGGTTGTCAGCGTAGGATTCAGCGATCGAAAATTTTGTGAGCCCGTTTTCCAAGTTTGGGGCGTGACATCCTATTTGAGACTCACATAAGGTATGGATTGTGAAGTCCCTTCTTGGAATCAGCGTCAGGGCAAGGGTTTCTACAATCCTACTTTGAGTTTCGTGTGGCTAGTGGTCGGTGTTATGTGGACCCCACCATGATGTATGTGTTTTATCCATGCCGTCCATCCATTTTGAAATATAATTTTAGGGCTTGATCCAAAAAATGAGGTAGATATAAATCTTAAGTGGACCACACCATGGGAAAACAATAGTGATTGAATTACACCATTAAAAACCTCCTAAGGCCAAGCATGCGGTCCACTTGAGATTTGGATCAAACTCATTTTTGGACTCATACCATAAAATGACATGGAAGAATGGGTGGACGGCATTAATGAAACACATACATCACGGTGGGGGCCACGGAGCACCGACCGGTAGTGGTAAGATGAGTAGCCAATCCGTTTCCCAAACATGAATTGGGATGGCCTCCAAGCATGGGATTAGACGGCAATCCCTGACACAATGTAATCATTACATTTTGGTAATTCTATCCCACTTAAACCCATCTAATCCCATGCTCCAAACACCCCCTAGGGAGGCTTGACTCAAAGTGGCCAATTGAAGCACGTGATGATATCTAGAGCTATCATCACGTGAACCCAAATAGTTTTGGTCGTTCATCATCAAACTACTTATGCATGTGTAGCTCACCTGATAAGCAAGACGATCAGATATTTAATCAATGAAAGGTTCGTAGTTGGACCCACCTGATAAGTGCTGAAGATGCTTAGACGTGTGAGACTCACGCATGTGCTGCGACACAGATTTTAATATTTTGTCACCCGAATCACCGTACAATTCCATCTTTTCTCTAAAAGTTATGACACACATGGTCTATCGGGACTCACTGTTCACGGATTATTGCCACCCACTAACTGCCATATAATGGAGATAGTATGATGATTTGAACTATCTATATTTTTTGGAGCAATATGTAGGCATTGTATGAGAAATATGAGGTAGATGAAAGATCTTCAAGATACTTAGAATACATTTTGTTGAATCATAGTTGTCGTAAGTTTAATTTTACACGCAGTGGATAGTTAGTGGAGTGATATGGTCGAGTTACTCAAAAGTCTAACGAGTGAAAAAAGAAACATGGTTGAGCAGTCCGAGATATATATAAAAGGCAACCAAAGGAACAAAACTTGAGCGGTAAAAGAGAAACAGTCGCAAAAGAAAAACTTCAACAGAAAATTATTTGAAAAAAATAAACTTCAACAACTCTAAATAGTGGAGGAATTTAACAGAGCAAATAATTACACATAATCCAATATAAAAAATAACCAATCAAGTGTATCAATTTACTTTTATACGATGTGTGGACAATAATTCATTTTAATAGTCTTTAGTTGTAACTCAAGCCTACACTCATATGTTGAATTTATTCTCTATCAAATATTAATGTTATTTTCAAGAGATGCAGTCTTGTAATTGCTCCTAGCAACCATTGTAATTTTTTTTTTATTTACACTTGTATTTAAAAGTAATCTTTTCATAGAAGGCATAAATAACTCATCTTCCAAAGAAGAATCCTACTCTTGAATGTGTTGGATGCCTTGCACAAACCTTAGGATCTAGCCTCCCGAAACAAACCAGAATATGGATAATAAGCATGAAATAAATCAAAGCATCAATCACACACCACACAATAGATTTTTACGTGGAAAACCCTCAAAGAGGTAAAAACCACGGGACCGGGATCGACCTCGTCCAGATCAACAATCCACTATGAAGTAGAACGTTACAATCTTCTTCACTCACGCAGGAGTGGATAAACAATAAGAGAATAGAGAAAACGGAGAGATCTAACCGATTATGAGGACATAGAAGCGCTGAGATATAGATTGCACAGTAGAGAACCTCCACGAGCAGAACCTCCCTTCTATAAGCTTCCTCTCTCTCTTTCTCCCTCTCTCTCACCTTTGATAGCCCTAACCCTTTAGCAAATCCCTTGTAAAGCTTTAGGAAACCCTCTACTGTACCTAGAAAGCCCTAGGCAACCCCTTTTATAGTTTAGGAAACTCCTTTCCGCATCCTGTTGCGAAAGGACTCAAATCCGCAGTTTCGCGCAAAATCGCGGAACAAACTGCGTAACCTTCGACTAGTCGAACCGAGTCTTCGACTAGTCGTAGGTCCCCTTCGACTAGTCGACATTCCTTCGACCAATCGTAGCTACAGTAAAAAATAGCAAAACCAACTCACTGGACTTTGAGTCGAAGTTACGACTCGAATCTTAGACTGGTCGACCACCAGCCTTCGACCAGTCGAGCAGGGCTCTCGACCGGTCGAAGATGGGTCAAAAAAACCCATCAAATCTCTCCCCTTTTGACCCAGGAGGGATCCACCTTCTTCAAGCCAGCCAGGTTTCTACAAACCTCAAACTTGCCCTTGAGTAAAGCATTGGTCATCATGTCTGACCCATTATCGTCCGTGTGGACCTTCTCAAGCTGTAACACCTTTTATTCAAAGTATCCCTGATCCAGTGATACCGAATCTCTATGTGCTTCGACTTGGAATGCTGACTTGGATTCTTGCTCAAGTGTATATCACTCTGACTATCGCAATAGACCACGTGCTCCTCTTGCTTTAGGCTAAGTTCCTGTAGGAACCTCTTCATCTAAAGCATCTCTTTACATGCTTCTGTGACTGCGATGTACTCGGCCTCTGTCGTCGACAATGCTACAATCTTCTGTAGCTTGCTCTGCCAAGAAACTGCTCCCCCTGCAAACGTGAACATGAACCCGGATGTAGACTTCATAGAATCTATGTCACCTGCCATATCTGCATCTGTGTAGCCCTCTAACACAGGTTTTTCGTCACTATAGCATAGACTCAACCTGGATGAGCCTCTTAGATACCGTAGTATCCACTTCACCGCTGCTCAATGCTCTTTGCCAGAATTGGCAAGATACCGGCTGACAACACCAACCACATATGCTATGTCTGGGCGTGTACACACCATAGCATACATCAAACTTCCTACAGCTGACGCGTAGGGTATTTTCTGCATCTCTTCCACTTCTCTACCTTTCGTCTTGGGACACTGTCTGTCGCTCAATCTGAAGTGACCATCCAGTGGAGTACTGACCGGCTTCGCTGCATTCATATTGAACCGCTCTAGGACTTTCTCAATATACCGCTCTATGACAGCCAAAGCTTCCTGCTGCTTCTGTCACGGGTTATCTCCATTCCTAGGATCTGTCTAGCCGGCCCAAGTCTTTCATCATCGCAAAAGACTTGCCCAACTCCTGTTTCAGCCTGTCAATCTTCTTGATGTCTTTTTCCATGATGAGCATGTCATCAACATATAACAGCAGAACTAAGAAATCACCATCTGAGAACTTGCGCGTGAACACACAGTGGTCCGACTCCGTTCTGTCATATCCATGCTTCAACATAAACGAGTCGAACTTCTTGTACCATTGTCGTGGAGCTTGTTTCAGCCCATACAAGCTCTTCCTCAGCCTACACACCATATGCTCCTTGCCCTTGACTTCGAACCCCTCTGGTTGGTGCATGTAGATCTTTTTTCCAGGTCACCATGGAGAAAGGCAGTTTTAACATCTAACTGCTCTATTTTCAGATCCATGCTAGCCGCCAACCCAAGCAACATCCGTATGGATGTCATCTTCACCACTGGTGAGAATATCTCCTCGAAGTCTATGCCTTTCTTTGACCAAACCCTTTCACCACAAGTCTGGCCTTGAACCTCGTCTGTGAATTCTTCTGCTCAACCTTCTTTCTGAACACCCACTTGTTGCTCAAAGCTTTCTTGCCCTTAGGCAGTTTCACCATATCATAGGTGTGGTTCTTATGCAAGGATTCATCTCCTCTTGCATAGCTTTCAACCACTCCCCTTTATGCTCGTCGGCTAGGGCCTCAGAATAATCTTCTGGCTCTCCCCATCAGTCAGCATAATGTACTCATGCGGGAGTACCTCTTGGACCTGTCTGTCCCTAGATGACCTCCTCACCTGTGGCTCAACAGGTGGATCAAGTGGGGGCTGCTCCCCTGGTCCATCTTCTGAAGGAACTCCCTCGTCCTCTGCACCTTGTTGTACTCCCCCGTCATCAGGCACCACGGGAGGAGTAATCGGATCCATGTCCTCTAGCTCACCTGAACTAGGCTGATTCTTCTCTGGCTTACCAATGTCTTCTATACACTGATCTTCAAAGAAAACCACATCTCTGCTCCTGACGAGCTTCCTCTCGGTCGGATCCCACAATCTGTAACCGAACTTTTCATCACCGTACCCTAAAAACACACACTGCCTGATCTTCATATCGAGCTTGGACCTCTCGTCCTTTGGTACGTGAACGGATGCCCTGCATCCAAACACCCTGAGATGACTGTACGATGGATCCTGTCCAGTCCACACCTTCTCAGGTACTTCTCCATTCAATGGGGCTGATGGAGACCTGTTTATCAAATACACCGCCGTGTGCATTGCTTCTCCCCAGAACGTCTTGGGCAATTCACATGGGATAACATGCATCTGATTCTCTCAACAATGGTGCGATTCATTCGCTCAGCTACACCATTATGCTGGGGGGCCTTGGGAACCGTCTGTTCATGCCCTATACCCAGGGACTTGCAGTACTCATGAAAGTCGCCAATGTATTCACCACCATTGTCAGTGCGGATGCACTTCAATGGTCTACCTGTCTCTCTCTCGACCATAGCATGAAACAATTTAACACACCAAAGACCTCGTCCTTGGATTTCAAAGCATAAACCCAAACCCTCCTAGATGCATCATCTATAAAAGTGACAAAATACAATGCCCCACCCAAGGTTTTTGTCCTCATAGGACCACAAACATCAGAATAAACCAAATCTAATGCATGCACTTTATTACATGAGAAGCAGTTTTAACAATGAAACTCTATGTTGTTTCCCTGATAAACAATCAAGACAGGTTTTGAGAGGTGTACCTGTCACGTCTGGAAGGAGCTGCTTCCTCGCTAGTAGCTGAAGCCCTTTTTCACTCATGTGGCCTAGACGCCTGTGCCACATGTCAATAGCTGAATCTTCTCTGCGTTCAATCCACCCTTGCACATACTGACACTTGCCTTGTAAAGGGTGCAACACTTCTTCCTCTGGCCACGATCAACGAACCCTTGATGAGCTTCCATCGCCCACCAGCAAACCGGCTTTCATAGCCATCATCATCCAACCTTCCCGTCGACATCAAGTTGAGGCGAAGGTCTGGGATATGCCTCACATCCCTGAGAACCAATGTGCACCCACATCAGTTTTCACACAAATATCACCGACTCCCACGATTTTGATACGCCAGAATTTTCCATCTTCACAGTCCCATAGTCACCTGACTTGTAGGTTGTGAAGGAGTCCCTGTGTGGAGTCGCATGAAAAGAAGCTCCCGAGTCTATCACCCAGTCGGTGTCCTGACTCGTAGCCGTGAGACATACATCATGATCTCAGAAAGAATAACTACCATGTCGCCATCTGAAGCGACCGCAGTGGAATCTGATTCATCTTCCTTCCCTTTTCCTTTCTTGTCGTTGTTCTTACCACGACATTCATGTTGTAGTGCCCTTCTTGCCACAATTCCAGCAATTCAACATCTTTTCTGTTACTCGACTTGCCTCTTGATTTATCTCGGGCCTTCCCGCCCTTCCTGTTTTTTCCTCTCCCCGTTCCTGTGTCACAAGGGCCTCTTGCTGAGTAGACCCCTGAGACTTCCCCCTTGTCTCCTCATTGAAGACAACTGGTTACCTGTTCCATGGATATCTTTCCGTCTGGCGCGGAGTTACTTAGAGACACCACCAATGTCTCCCAACTGTCAGGCAATGAACTAAGCAATAGTAAAGCCTGCAATTCATCATCCAGGACCATCTTCATAGAGGTGAGTTGGTTCACTATATTGCTGACCTCATTCATGTGCTCGGCCACAGAACCACCATCCTTGAATTTGAGATTCACAAGTCGCCTTATCAAAATATTATTATTTACCCTGTCTTCCTCTCATACAGCCCTTGTAATTTTAGTCATAGGCTAGCGGCTGAGGTTTCTGTAGACACATGGTGGAACACAGAATCATCCAACCATTGTCTAATAAACCCCACCGCCTTTCGGTCCGTCTTCTTCCAATCATCATCAGTCATATCCTTGGATTTTGCTGATATGCCTAAGATTGGAGAATATAGGTCCTTGCAATAAAGCAAGTCCTCCATCTTAGCCTTCCATATGGTCCAGTTAGAACCATTGAGGCTGATCATCCTTGAGCCACCTTCCATAATTCAAAAACCGATCCTACCCGTTCAATGAACTTAGCTCTGATATACCACTTTGTTGGATGCCTTGCACAAACCTTAGGATCTAGCCTCCCGAAACAAACCAGAATTATGGATAATAAAGCAATGAAATAAATCAAAGCATCAATCACACACCACACAAGAGATTTTTACGTGGAAAACCCTCAAAGAGGTAAAAACCACGGGACCTCGTCCAGATCAACAATCCACTATGAAGTAGAACGTTACAATCTTCTTCACTCACGCAGGAGTAGATAAACAATAAGAGAAATAGAGAAAACGGAGAGATCTAACCGATTATGAGGACATAGAAGCGCTGAGATATAGATTGCACAGTAGAGAACCTCCACGAGCAGAACCTCCCTTCTATAAGCTTCCTCTCTCTCTTTCTCCTTCTCTCTCACCTTTGATAGCCCTAAACCCTTTAGCAAATCCCTTGTAAAGCTTTAGGAAACCCTCTTGTTGTACCTAGAAAAGCCCTAGGCAACCCCTTTTATAGTTTAGGAAACTTCTTTCCGCATCCCTGTTGCGAAAGGACTCAAATCCGCAGTTTCACGCAAAATCGTGGAACAAACTGCGTAACCTTTGACTAGTCGTAGGTCCCCTTCGACTAGTCGAGACATTCTTTCGACCAGTCGTAGCTACAGTAAAAAACAGCAAACCAACTCGCTAGACTTTGAGTCGAAGTTACGACTCGAATCTTCGACTGGTCGACCACCAGCCTTCGACCAGTCGAGCAGGGCTCTCGACCGGTCGAAGATGGGTCAAAAAAA